>VUQG01028472.1:9507-22217 GCA_015106755.1 Etia nguti | reverse complement strand
AAATCCTTCACCGAGTAAGAAGGGGGGGCGGGGGGAGGTGGGGTGCTTTGATAACTGTACAACAGTTTATGTCAGAGCTTAAATGTTTACAGAGGGTTTTAAAAGAAGAGGTGATGAAACACTGTGGTAAACATGCCCCTGACCCATTTTTGTTTTTAAGAAAAGGAGTTACCATTATTACATTTATAAAGCCCCAATATTAAAAAAACACAAATGAAACAAACAAAAGTTTTTACTTTCAACATTTGACGTTCAACAAACTGTTTCAACCTTTTGGAAATAATATTGTGCATCAGCTGACTGCAATGGCATCTTAAGTTTTCTTATGTCTTATGTTGTCTTTAGGCTTTCATCATTGAGGATGAAGAGCAGACCCGCTCCCTTCCTCCCAACCCTTTCAATGATCTCACAGAGAAGGAGCTGGATGAATACAAGAACATGGTAGAAAGAAAGCAGCAAGGCCAAGAAGGTACCGTTCTCTATCCTTTAAACATTAGTGAGATGCTTTACTGAGTTTTCTGTAGTTATTGTTGCCACACAAGAATTGAGCCATTAGCTTACACTCAAGGCAGTTAATTAGAGCCAGCTTGTCCTGGCTGGAGGAAATTTTGTACTGGAGGAAAGAGTTTCCTACTACTTCCTGCTGGTGAGAGATGAGCTGTAGAGACACTCGCCCCTGTCAAACTCCTTTTGTCTCATTGTGACTGTAAACAAGGGAAAATCTAAAGTAACACCTTTGTTATTCTCCATCACAGAAATGCTTCACTGTTGGAACATGTGAGCTAAGAAAACTATGCAACAAAGTTGTTAAAATGTTTTTGTGTTCAATACTTTTCGTTTGCATTTGGCATGCTGGCAGCATGAGTGTAGTGAGGTTTTTGGTAGAGTTGGGTATGTAAGTATTTGGCATACATGGTTAAGCAATGCTATGGCATAAACATGTATGGTTGCCAGTGGAACTGGGCCACTAGTGTTTAATGATGATGTAACTGCTGATAGAAGCAGCAGGATGAAGGATCTGAAGTGTACAGGGCCGAACTCTCCTCAGATTCAGCCAAATGCTGTAAAACTAATCGAAGCGTGCTTCACGGTGCAAATGGATAACGACCCATAGCATACTGCAGAAGCAACCGGAGAGTTTATAAAGGCAAAGAAACGAGATATTCTTCAATGGCCGAGTCAGCCAGCTGATCTAAACTCAATAGGGCATGCTTTTCAGTTACTGAAGACCAAGCTGAATGCAGAAAGGTCCACAAACAAGAATCCACGGAACGTGGTTGCAGTGAGGCCCTGGCAGAGCATCTGAAGGGAGAAAACACAGGATTTAGTGATGTCTCGACTTCGGGCAGTCATTGACTGCAAACGACTTTCATCATTAGTTTGTCCAATTATGCTTGAGCCGTACTGTGTATAAAAATGACTGCAATTTGCAAACAGTTAATGCAATGATTTAGTTAAACCCCTTGCCTTATAGCTGAAAGTCTGCTCTTAAATGACATACTGAATGTTTGACTTAAAATCCACTCTGGTAGTATACAGAAACAAAATTACAAAGGTTTTGTCAGTGCCTAAATATTTATGGATTTACCTGAATGCTGTGTCTCAACATTGACCAGTTCATACCTTTTGTTTGTGGAAAGTGGGGTAGAGCTAGTTGCTTTTAGAAATGCTACGGAGGAAGAATAAAAATACTATCTGGGCTAATAATCTGGCGTAACTGTCGTTGAAAGTAAAACGAGTATAAGGCAGTCATGGTGTTAGAAAACGAAAAACAAATATTTCAACATATTTGAGCGGTCCCCAGAGCGTTATCCGTCATTAGAAACAGCCGTGGTAATGAGGAAGGAGAACCCAAACAGAAAAGATAAAGTCATAACAGGTATGATAGCTTACTTTTATAACTGATACAGTCTGATCAAGAAGTCAATGTGGTTTTCTGCCTCGTTGATTCCACAGCCTCAACATCCACACAGTACAGTACCGCATACTATTAGATATTTCAACTTTTTCAAACTAAAACTGGGTCTGCAGCACTTCTAAAAGTCTCTCTTTTTGGTTTCCTAAAATGTCGTGGACACCAAAATGTTGCTAAAGTAAATTATATTAGTGTAGATGTGCCTTTGATCGTGGCTCTGGATACACAAAGGGAAGTCCTCTGAAAAGTGCAGTGCTGTTTTCAGTTATACACCCATAACTTCTTTGCTGTAAGATTTCAAAATGTGTGCTGCCGGGGAAAATTTCTAATGATTGATTCCCGGGACATTTGTTCCAACAGTCCTGTTCTCCCTCTGAATGAATTGTGTAACCCTGTTAGCTATTTGTAGAGTGCCAACATCAGCTTGGGATTTTATTTGTTCATATAATAGCCTAAGCTGACTCATACCTGCTTTGTTGGATGACTGACCCCTAAGAGCTTCAATCCTTTTACAGAAGATGATGATGCCACTGATGCAGATGAGATGACCACATTTGATGGCTCGACTATCTCCCTCTCCCTCTCTCCCATAATGACGCCAGCTAAACAAGGTAATTAGCAAGTGAATGGGTATTTCAATTTGTGGAAAAGGACAAGAAATGCCTCAAATGAAATGGATAATTTAACATGTTTTTATTCACATCCCTCTCCGCTGGCTTCGTCTCGTGACAGACACAATACCCAATGGGAAAGACCACTTGGCAGAGATGGAGGACGATCTGAGCATCGAGGTATCCAAGCTGAGCGTGAGCACTTCAGAAACAGTGGAAATCTCCATAACAACGAAGGAAAAGACGGGGGAGCCTCAGACCCCGGAGAGCCAAACCAAGTCCCCCAAGAAAAAGAAAAAGAAGTTCCGCACACCTTCATTCTTGAAGAAGAGCAAGAAAAAGAAGGAGGAGAAAGAAAAAACAGAAGCATGAGCGAATGAACCCGAAAAGCAATGAAAACGTCTGAATTGCCTTCCAAATTTTCAGTTTGTTGAAGGGAAGTGAAATAAGCCCCCCAGGACATAGTTGTATTTGAACACCCAGTTCCCCTCATTCACAGCTATTATTCAATCTGAAAGTTTTTCAGAGGTGTGCCAGTAGACGGTAATGCGGAAGGTTTAATTTCCTGTGAGATTTCGTTTGACCACTGAGGGCTCAGTAAAGTTTCATCAAATCAAAATGCAATGCAGGACTGTTTTTGTTTTGGGGTTTTTTTGTTCTCACCCATATTTTTTAACAGGATTTAGAATTGGGTATCAAAGGAGACGGGGGTGACTCGGCGCCCTAGAGAGCCAAACACAGGCCAAAGCTTTGAAGTTAATGCATCCGATTGGACCTGTTACATATTTGTGATTTAAAAAAAAAAAAAAAAAAAATTTTTCCCCCTTTTGCACAAGTTCATTGTTGAATGTATACTGACAGCTAAGAAAGTTGTTTAACAATTTTAACTTCCATACCAGTAGTGTAACAGCGGCTGAAGATATTCAAATTATATGATGGTTAGACTTATAAGAAGTACGAGCTGTATCTGAACATAGTCGTAGTTCTACTACCTTGTAATAATATATGTCGGTTTATATTATAGGTATTAACATTATAGTGTTTGAGAGATGATTTCTTTGTCTATTTACATACTAACTCTTATACTTAACACGCAGTGATTGATAATTCAGTAATAATTCATGTAGTTTTTAACATTATGTGGTATTGTTCCCATGGTTGCTGCTTTATTGTAATTGTAACAAGGAATTGACTGTGACTATCAGAAAGAGCTCATCAAAGCGAGGATTGCTGCACGTTGTTTAGGAGTGACAAAGCGTGACTTTTTACAGAACTGACGGGAAATCGCTTCATTGGATGAAAGTGGCATGTCTGCGCTGCAGAAAGTGAAATGAATGTGACGGATGCTTTGGCAGATTTTGGCTAAATAGTCAGCTGACGGCAATATGATGTGGAAAGCTTTTCTTTGTAGCCACTGTTAGTTTGATATGAAGTATATTAGAGGGCCATATATTTACATCCCAGTCAATAATGTGAATGATTTGTTTAAACCCAAAGGGAGTGAATTCTTTGCCTTTGTAAATAGTTTTTTTTTTTTGTGAAGTTCTTTTGTTACGCTAAACCAAATGTTAAACAATGAAATATAGAGATGTGACAGTACAATCAAATAACAATATTTTAACACTTCCTCTATTGTTTGTTTTTTTTACCCACCTTAATTAAGCTCCTTATTTGCTGAACATGCAGAGCGCTTTGTGTTTACAAACTGTATTACTTGTGTAATTATTGTGCTTAATGCTGTTCTTCCTCTGTTGTTTACATTGCTGTTTGTATCACCTAGTTTTTGTTTTTTTTCCCATCATGCTTTACATGACAGTCACCTTGCTTCAAAGTCAGCCTTTTAACAATGCCTTGATTTAATGACCTGATTTAATAAAAGCTGGGATACGTTTCCATAACTGTTCTGTTTCCGTCTCGGTTATTAGCTGAAGGATGCTCGATCATTTAAAGCAGATCTTTTTGCACGCAGAATTTTTATACAGTCAAAATTTGACATGAACTGTTTTCGTCATTAAATCTCTTCATTTGAACTCATCTTAAACTGGATCTGTTTGATGTTTAAACTGAGATATCTACAGCTTTAAACTATTTGTCAACTGCATTTAGCTACAACTGTATTTAACAGTCATTTATTCCAAGTGTTAATCCACTTTGTAAATTAACATTTTACACTTGTGGTAAAAAGTGCACCATTTGCCAGTTCTAAAGAATTACATATCAGGACATTATCTAGTTCTTTTTAGACCTTAAAATTAAGTAAATGGAACCTCAAATCAGCAACAACATGATATTTACTTTACTGCATCACTATATATATTTTTTTTTATTTATTTTTTTTAAACTGAGTGAAATGCAGAAGCAGTGTGTGGAAAAGTAAGTACTCCCTATGATTCAATACCTTGTAGAACCACATTCAGCAGCAAAACTTTTTTCTGTATGACTTTAGTCTCTGAAATTGCTGAGGAATTTAAGACTACTCTTCTTTGAAAGGTCTGCAGCCATTCTGTTGTAGATTTGCTGCTGTGGGATCATTGTCCTGTTGCATGACCCTATGAGTTTTAGCAGTTGAACAGATGGCCTCACATTTGACTCTAGAATATTTTGGTATACAAAGGAGTCCATGGCTGACACAATGACTGTAAGGTGCCCAGATCATCTGACTTCAAAACAAGCCCTCATCATCACCCCTCCACCACCTTGCTGTTTTGGTTCTCTCCAAGTGTGGAGCTGCGCAATAGCCAAATAACTCCACCTTGTTGTTGTGTATCCAAAAGCCATTGTTCCAGACATCTTATGAGTTGCTGACGTGCAACTTTGCAAAACCTTGCTGTTATGGCCTTTCTTTTAAAGGGGAGAGGCTTTCTCCTGGGAACTCCACAGCGTTCCATACAAGCCACACTTTCATTTCTTTTCTTCTTGTACTGTCATGAACTTTAACATTTAACATGTTAACTGAAGCCTGCAGTGTAACTGACTCTGAAATGCACCTCTTGGGTTTTTGTTTGTTTCTTTCATTTTCTCAAATTGTCTGGAAATCGTCTTATAACCCATCTGAGATTGTTCAGCGGCAACAATTGCTTCTCTAAGATCATTAGCAACACGACTGAATGCTCCAGACCGTCAAAGTGCCAAAAATGGAGGTGTTCGTACTTACTAATTAGCAGCACCTGGCTCCTACTTTTAATTCCTATGGAAGAATTAGGGGTGTATTTAGTTTTTCATCAGTTGCTGAATTTCAGCTCAGTTTTTGATAAATAAATATTTACAAGCCATAATAGGTCATGTGGTGTTGTTCATGTGAGGCTGTATTTATCACATTTTAAGACCTGCTAAAAGCCAAAATATTTTCATGTCCTGAAACCTAAAACATAAAATTTTAAAGAGGGTGTACTTAATATGATTACTGCAGTTTATACTGTTAGCCAGTAACTTCAACAGTTAATCTATGTCTTTATATAACTGTTATCCATACTGTTGGCTAACAATTTTAACTGTTTATCAGTACTCTTATTCAAACTGTCAATCTATAGCATTTAGCTAACACTATAGAGTTTTGTTTTTATTATTTTATTTAGCCACATATGATTTTATATATTTATATTTTTGTTTATTAACTGCTTCTTTCTTTTAACTTTACCTTCACAATTTCAACAGTTTATCCATGCTTATATTTTGCTATTTAAACTGGTTAGCCAGATTCTTTAGCGAACCATTTTAAATGCTTGGTTTACCTTTGGAAAACAATGTCAGGAGCTTATTTATACTAGGGAACAATCTTAGCTGATTATCCATAGTTTTAGCTAGTCATTTCATTCAAAAAAATATTATTACTTATTTGTTTCTATGATTTCAGCCTTACTTTTACCTGTTTCCTGGTTGCTTTTGTTTAATTATGACCTTGGTGCACAAACTTGTCCAGATGTACTTAATTCTATGGTTAAATTGTATTTTTATGTTGTTTTTTAGTTAGTTGATCGCCTCTTCACAAACCTCCTGGCTACTGCAGAAGTATGCACAAATACCCTGTGGAGTACTTACATGGGAATCAGTTAAACAGGAGATTTTTGATGTTGTTGGACAGTGATGCGTCACAAAACTTGAGCCATTTTCACCAGATGGAGTAACACCTCTTATATTAAATACATCTTGGGAACTATTTACACAGCCTCTGCATCTAATTTTAAAAAAGAAAAAGCAAGCTCCCCTAAAACAATATATTCTATTCAGACATAATTGTGTGAAGCTGTATAATCAGCATTCAGCCATGATATGAATGGACGTTGTCATAGTAATCCACTGAGAGGGGGGAGTGCAGAGACAAAGAGAGGATTTGGTGTCTCCAACAGGTGTTCATGTTGGGGGGGAGTGACAGGATCTGAACCTCCACCATCCCCAAACCACACACACATCTCACCTTCTATGAGATGTAATAGGGAGAGAAGTTTTAAGGCAATGCATTTAACTGTGTAAAAGCAACAACAACAACAAAAAGACATCATTAACAAAACGTAAACATGATTTTAAGTTTCAAGTAAAAACAAACAAGACTGATGGTTCTTAAGAATAAATAAGGAAAAAAGCTCGGCGCTGACCTCATCTACATCCTGACAGTGCTAAGGAGAGGACGGAGCAGGTGACACACGTCTGGTCTGCTTTATTGTCCTGCCGTGACCTCGGGGCAAAGTGCAGCTATTGTTTTGAAACAACAGGAGATTGCTGTGGAGGATAGTCTGAAAACATCATCTTAACAGGGTAACATCAAATAGAGTCCCCTGCATTTAAAAAAAAATTAATATATTTGCCTTTTTGACAACACCCAGAATGGATTATTCTCCCTTATGTGTGATTTTTGGCATAATCTTTTTATAAAAGCAAGCCTATACACACTCCAGCACTGTGTGACTTTGCCTCCTCTGTGACAACTGAGCCACTGGTGTAATCCTCAGGCTTTTCAGATTACTCCAGTTGGGGTCACATTCTACACCAACCTACAGCGGGTCAGCTTTCCACAGTCGCTATCAGTGTGCAGCACGCAGAATCAGTCTGCACACAAGCCTCACAGCACAGATGAGTCTTTTCCTGGTAAAATGCTGTCAGTTTCCATCCCCCACTGAACTCTCTGTCCGCGTCTCACTCTATTCGTGTGTCCTTTTGAGCATGTGCGTAGCAGTAGATGATGTCTGAGTGCACACTGGCGTTGTTGTTTTATATGCTAAACATGCTCTAGTAACAAAAGCCTTACTGCATATTAGGAGAGAAATATGCAGTGCCTGTAAGTCAAAACAGACCTGTTTTTGTAAGAATAAGTGTGCGTCACTGTTTCAGTGTCTATGTGAGAGGCCTCGCCAGGCTTATTAAAGCCTCTATGGGATGGTGTACTCTCTCACAGGCGTCCGTTACAGGCCAGACCACATCTGCAGCGGGCCAGCCATCTGCACCCATTGTCTCAGAGGCACAACACAGCCCTGCACGCATGGCTGGCCTTGTAAAGGCAGTCCTTTTCCCCCCCTCTGTTCTCTTCCATTCCTCCCAGTGTGGGGCAAAATGACTTCTTAATCTCTCAAAAGGGACAACAGAAGTGGAGCTTCAAGCTCGAAGAAGATTCAATTTCAAGGTTAATTTTTGGAATTGGCAGATAACTTTAAGGTTTAGTAAAGTAAGGTCATTTCTACACTCGTGGGAAATGCACCTAAAGAATTGGCTGTGCGTGTTCCTAAAAATCCTTTCACTTGTTTGCAACTTTCCTTTTAATCTCGATGTGAGTTTAGACACCCAGAGGGGCTGAGGGGGGGCAAACAATGAGATTATTAAATGCAAATAATAGCAAACAAACTGCACCTGAACTAATATGAGGTCATTTGATTTACGCCAAGAATCCCCCTCCCCACCCGCACTCCCCTCCCAAAACTCAATTTTCGAATCCAGCGGGAAGTAAACGAATCACCTAAAATTATCACATCAAACACCTGAGTTCTGCATGTTGTACTGCATTCAGTCGGCTTTCAAATCTCGCACAGGTATCTGGTTTTTGTGAGGATGGGATTACGACGCGGTGCAACATGAAAGTAACACAAGTAGCTCTCTAAACTGCTATCCCAGTGTACAAATGTGTAAAGATGTTAATTACAGAGCACATTTAAAAGCATGTGGGAATAGTGTGCGGTTCCAGCATTGAAGCAGGACCATGTGGGGCCCTTTAACAACACAAAAGCCCCAAGTGATTACATATTTATAACCAAGACCAACCCTGGCAGTTGTCCCCGGTATCCAGGTTGAACTATTGATTAGATCTGCCGTTTGATCTTAATGCTTTTTCACTTTTAAACTCTGTTCACATACATATTTAGAGATAACTGAATGCACATGGAAAGCAGAGCATTTGTCATAATTATCCAGTTTATGCCAGCTAAAATAATGCAGCTTTATTACAAATGAAAGCAGCCATTATTGCAGAATGTCACTGGACACAAGTGTGCTATTTGTTACTCTCTTGCAGTATTGATAATGAGGATTTATTATGGCACGGTTGACAATGAATGCAATGTGCATGCGTTAGTGGGAGGGATTATCCACCAAGTAGGGCAAGTGGCTGAGGCTAAGGACTGCAATTCCATCCAGCCTAGTTCATTTCAGTCATCCGCTCAGCGCACAGACGGAACAAGGAGAGCAATTTCAGCGCTGCGTATTTGTCAAAGCCCCCCCCCAAAAGCCTAAAGTTAAAAAAAGAAACAAAGAAACAAAGAAAGAACAGAAAAAAAAATGGTAAAGTACATGAGACATCACAGCGAGCTGAAACCCGAAGAGGTCCTGTCGGAGTCTGATGCGTCCATGGACCAGCAGGATTTCGGAGAGATGTCCGACTATTCTTTCAGCGACGTTATATACTCCAAATGTTCCGCAATGGACCAAATCGGCACTTTTATGAAGAACGTGCAAGTGCTGCTCGATGCAGCCAATTACATTGAAAACATTGAGAAGAACAACGGAAGTAAGTAAACACGGGCTGCAGGGGATGTTAACACGTAATGCGCCGAGCAGACAACAATAGAGGCGAAGGCGACAAAAGACGCGCAGCCCGACAGCAGCCCGTCATGTTTTACCTGCTACTGGGAAACCGTGCCGTCTCAATCGGCCTCACACTTAACCTGCGTAATATGATCAGTGGACAGAGAACTCCCGAAATCACCGAAATTTGGAAGTCGGGAAACAATCGCATAGCGGAGACAGCCTCGCAACAATAGCCTTGCAGCAATCCGCTCCCATTAAAACCGGTGTTTTTGCAGACCGTGGGAGACGCAGACCGGCTCATAACGCACGGTTCAGTGTATTCATTATATTAACTAGCACAGCCATGCATGTGTGCGCATTTACGTTCATACATGTAGACGTTTATGACACGAGACATCCAGTTTCCCGTTTATGCTTCTTTTTTTTTTGTATCAGTCTCTCACAGCTAATTTTAAGATTGCGCTCCTAAAATATCCCATCCACTCGGAAATCTCGCATTTGCGCCCTCTCCGACCTAAGACTGCAATGTGGGGTTTTTAATTTCCACTGAAAATTCCTAATTCGAAATCCAACTGCGGGTTTGCTCGGCCAGCATCTGCTTCCTTGTATGTGTTGTTCACATGGTTTCCACATGGAACAAATTGCAAAGTTCTCATTGGTCAGGATGCATGTTTCCAACGCGAGTGTCACTGCAGGTGACCAATCGCGTGCAGGATTGTGTCTGGCGAGGTTTCTGGGAATAGTAGTTCTTGTGTGATTTGTTAAATTCTTCTTACTCGAGGGCTGTTTCCAAGCGTTTGCTCTTGAGTCTGGACTTTTGTTCACAAGTTTAAATGGTCTTACTCTAAATGAAACTATATGTATATACATATGTATATAAATGCATGGACATTTTTTAAGGTGTGCTTGTGCATTGCACTGAATTTTAGTTATTCCAAGGATGTGTTGCCATTGCCCAAATCCAACCATCTTCTTCCTTGTGGCATATTTAATCCTCTTTATCTTTTTTCTTTTATCACCAGAATGTGAGCACGGGTACGCTTCAACATACCCTGCAACCCAGATTTCACATCAACAGAAACAACGCAAACTGAAGAACAGGAAACTGGACAATATTCACAATAGGTAGGTTAAAGTCTTGAAATATATATATATATACACACACACATACATATAACCGAACTATTAACACGTGGGCGTTACAGAGGTTGGCTCATATATATATATATATATACATATATATATATGCTGTTTTGTGCATTTTTAAGCCATGTTCTTTTCCACATTCTGTTTATATATTTATCATTTTCCACAGGTCGGCACACAATGAACTGGAAAAGAACAGGTGAGTGAAAAATCAGCAAGGAGGTAAACACATAATGCAGACAGGTAAAGACTGCACTAAAGAGGATAAAATAAAGACAATGAAATGTTACGAGTCATACTTCCTTCGTTGTTACCTATGCATAACAAGTTGACTGTGAGGATGAAGGACGCCAAAGAACGACAGCACGCCCATAGTCTTTAATCGCCTGTGGCAGTTTATCTCAACAGTCGGTTGTTTCAAAATGGAGCTTCAAACTCATAAAATAAAAGCTTTCTGCATCCTTGTTTGCATATCTAAGTCATATGCTAAATATGTTGGCCATGCATTTTCAACATGACTCGTACCAGAGTTCTATAAATCAGCATAGGGTCATCATGGGATTATAAAAAAAGGCCTTTTTTATCAACAGCTCTGATATTTCACGAGTTGTGTGTGATAGGAGAGTGTGTTTTGTGAGGCAAATAAAAGGGAGGTGTAAGCAGCACTGTTCCTGGAGGACATGCAGACATTTCCCCAGTCAGCAAATGGGAACCGTCTGTTTCCAGACAACAGGGCTCCTTCGTGAGAGATTCTCAGCTGCACGTCTAACTGCAGCTTGCTTCTGTAGCTCCAGGATGAGGCAGCCTCTGCTCTGAAACAAATGTCAGGACACATTTATCCTAAAATTAAATGCCCAGCCATGTGTGACATATTCTCACTTTAAATGACAAATGAAAAGAGGAAGACAGCATCTTCAAGAAGGCTCATAAAGGACTGTTTTCTATTACAAAATGGTGGCCAATGCAGAAGAAAAGAGATGACATCATGACTTGACCTACATTTTACACCAATTTTTTTTTTTTTTAAAGGATAGTGATTGTCCTTTGCCAGTTTCTGCATTCATTCAGACCACAGGCTCAGAGGCTTTGGTGGATCAGAAATAGAATATCAGGCTGACCTCGGCAGTTTTTAAATCTGGGACCAGACAGATCCATATTTAATTGTAAGGGAGTCAGATGGCATAGCTTATGAGCAAAAGGGATAAACAGATAAAGTGCCAGGATCCATTAACACTTACATCACTCATCATCCTGAATAGAATTGTTGAGGATCAATCAAGTAGTTTTTGCTTTTTCTAATAAGATACAAATCAAATTGGATGAGGAGGTAATAATCTGACCGGATGAGGATCAGTGCAAATGAATACATTACTGTGGAAATTCATCAGTCAGTTTTCTGTTCATGTATTATGTTGAATAATGCAGATTGCTCCGTGTATTCTGCAGGCGAGCACATCTTCGCCTGTGTTTGGAGAGGTTGAAGTCCCTCATTCCTCTGGGACCAGACTGCAGTCGGCATACCACTCTGGGACTGCTCAACAAGGCCAAAGCACATATCAAGGTGCGGTAGTCTAAGGGAGGAGTATGGTGCTGTAATGGGCCTAAGAGCTGATTTCCTCTCAAAAGTATATTGTGCTTTTTCTGCCTGACTGCCCACGTGTTAATAGTTTGGTTAATATCAGTTTGGGAAAGCAGCAGGAACAACATAACCATTTAGTCACCATGCCGAAAAAGGCCTTATTCACAGCAGGGGCTTTGACTTGTCGTAGCACGAAAAACACAGGTGATACTAATAACATAATGTGTCCCAGCAAGCCATAGCGGTGTGACGGCGCGCCAGCATGAACTGGCCTGAAATCAAACAGAACTGTCTGCTGTGTTTCTGCAAAGTGGTGAGATTCAAAGGCCTGGATACAGGCAAAGCGTGACTAAGAGCAGGACCCTGAAACCAAAGCAACTAAATTCAGTCATGGGTAATTATCAGTAAAAAAAAAAAAAAAAAAAAAAAAAAAAAATGAAAAGAAAGGGCC
>VUQG01028463.1:14582-35211 GCA_015106755.1 Etia nguti | reverse complement strand
CAGTTTTCCCTTTCAAACAGCAACGTGTGCTTTCCACAGTGAGAAAATAAAAGAGGGGGACAGCAGCTAAACCAAAGCATTTGGGGGTTCTTCTGTCAGAGTGACTCGAATATGTTGCTGTCAAACATATCTGAGAGTGATTTTATTACAAGGCTGCCCTCCAGAGAGCACAACGATCAACAAATCTGTGTTTTTAGTCCCACTAAACTGATCTCTTCCAGCTTAGCCAGATGCTTCAACTCATTCAGAAGGTTCAGGCAGCATCTCATTAAACTCATGTCCTCAACTCAAGGCACTGTGATCATGACTCGTGATGCAGGATTATGCAGAGCGGTGGAAAGCAGACATGTTTCTGCAACCGGGTGTGGGAATAAAGAGGGAAAACCAAACCGCTGTCACTTTTTTCCCCCCTTTCAAACAAAAACAAAAAATTAAAAAAAACAAGAACAAATCAATTTTAGACAGCTTAAAAACTGTTTACCACCAGCACATCCCCAATGCAGCTTAGAGCAGGGTCAATTTGGTGTCCAAATTGTTTCTTCTTTTTAAATAAAAGAGGTTGAGTTGGTGCCATGAGTGCATTACATTCCTCTGATGCTATCTCGGGAGAACAGCTGTTAAAATAAATTTGGATTACAAGTCAGGCTGTAGAATCAAGAAGGGCTCTGTTTCCCAGTTTGTGGAGGGAATGATAAACCCAAAAATAAAAGAAAAATACAGCAGCTGCTCCCCACAACATGAGGAGTGAGAGCGATCCTCGATTCTGTGAGGTTTCACTAGACACTTAAAAGAAAAACTGGGGCTTCCTAGCTGATGTGGGATTTTTAAGTTTGTTTTTTTTTTTTTTTTAAGTTTTCTTTTGTTTTAACTACAACAAATACAGTCACACAATACAACATCCTTCTGACCTGGCAAGGAGAGAACCGAACCAAAAAAAACAAACAAACAAAAAACCCCTCAGGTTCTCAGCCGTGAGGTTGCGGGCCTGCAGGAGGAGTAAAAAGGACAGGAGGATGGATGGCAAGGTGGAGGGGATGGGGCGAGGGTGGGGGAGACGTTCACTTTTTGAGAGGCTGGTAAACGGAGGCGTTGGGGTCCAGGCTGGAGGGATTGGTGTCCATGAACTTTGAGGAGTAGTGGGGGGCCACGGGGGTCATGCTGCTGGTGTCGGCTGTGTAAGAGATGCTGGGCATGACGGCCATCACTTCAGCTATCTTCTGCTTCAGGTCTTTGATCTCCTGGTCCTTCTGCAGGATCTGACCTGAAAAGAGATTTTAACAAGTCAGCCTGAGATATTTCAAACAAAAAAAAAACAAAAAAAAAACCCAAATGTGAGGACGGTGAACTTTTGTGAACCTTGTGCGATCTCCAGCTGCCTCTTGGCGTCCCCGAGTGCAGAGAAGAGGTCCAGTTTGATCCTGGTCTCTGCACTCAGGCTGTTCTCCAGGTGCTGGGTCTTATCCTGCATGGCTGACAGCGCTGACATCAGCACCTCTGTGTCTTTTTCATTTTCTTTATATTTATGAAGCTCCTAAAAGACGGACAGGGAAACAGTGAGGGTCAGGAGGGGAGCGTGTTTGCAGAAAGGGTCAGGGGTTTGGAGGTTTTTCACACCTGATATTCCAGCAGCTTTTATTTGTAGCACAACTGAAAAGATCCAACAAGTCACTTTGCTATGTTAATTTCAACACTGCTCTATGGATGTTTGTGAGGAGGCGCACTTAGAGAAAGGAGAAGCTAGCTTAGTAAAAACTCTCAAAATGGGCCGACTAGAGCAAATAAATAAATTCACTTATTTACTTAGATTTGATCAATCTTAGTCCTGTAAACATAAACTTATAAGTACTAATTTAGTGAATTTAAATTCTTGAATGTATTTGTCACATTTTATCTTGCAAAGTTCTTTAACAGTGCATGAATAGTGGGCATAAAAGCGCCTTAAACAAGTACATTAAAAAAACAAAAACTACACAGAGCAAATTTTAGGGAAACCTGGTGATGTTTCATCTTAAAGACTGATTACACAACACATCGCCCAGTATTTTTAGGTCTTTATATAACAAAATATTGGCATCGGTTGAGCTCTGTGGTAAATAACAGAGAAGTTCCAGTTTTTCAGCACTTACTATTGAAATCTGCAGGTTTTGTTTTTTTACTGTAAAAATAGATAATATAAAAGACAAAGTCCAAGTAAATGACTTCCAGTAATTTTTCTATATTATGAAGCATTTTTAATTCAAATAAAAAGTTTATTTATTAAAAGAGCGGTGCTAGTTTTCTACAGCAGCATTTCTTTATACTGCAGAAACACTGAGACACGCTTCTTTTTATTAACATATCTTACAAATTTAATGTGTAAACACATCTTATTTAAGGCAATCGTTTTTTTGGAGCACATACAGCCTAGTTTGATTTTTGTAACCTTCCCATCTTAGCCAAAACTTTATTATAGATTTTATAACAGACTAGTATATACAGACTGGTATTTTAACCAGGCTAGTATTTCTGCTGCCGTCTCCTTTTATCACCCTGACACTCAGAAACATCTAAAACTTTATATTCTCATCCTGCACAAAGTGCTTCATCATGACAGACGTTACATTTTGCTTTCTCACTTCCACTTTTCCTGTCGCACGTTTCAATGATGGCTGCTATCAGACCAAAAGCAGAAGTGGCCGTGCACACAGGACTGTAAAAAGAAGCATGTGTAAAGACCCAAGCCTCTGATGGACTAATAGGTCAAACCAAACAGTGAATTTCTCAGGTCTGTACCTGCACTTTTAACTCAAGCTCTCGGATCTGGTCCTCCTTTAGCTTGATGTCCATTGTTAATTTCTTGCACTCTGTTTCTAATTCGGTGATCCGCCGCCGCAGCGTGTCTGTGCACTCCCCTCTGGGAGCAACGGGAAACACAAAGAGTGGTGAATGACCCTCAAAGCCCACAACAAACCACAAGTAACAGAGCTGGTGAGCCAGATGTGTACACACCTGGATGCTGCTGCTAGTGCTACTGCTCTGGCTGCCGTGGCCTCCTCTAACTTCTTTCTCTTCTTCTCCTCTGAGAGCTGCTTCTCGGCGGTAGCTCGGGCCTCCTGCTCCGCTTTGAGCCTCTTCTCCAGCTGGCCAACTGTCTGTTTGTCCTTCTGCTTTGCCTGCACAGCATTATGGAGCCTACAGGAGCACAAAAGCCACAGAGCAGCTTGTTAGCACAACAGGAAATGAGACCCTAAGGTAGACCCAGGACGTCTGGAAGGCCCACCTCATTGTACTAGAACCCAGGACAACGGAAGCAACCCTACCAAACATTCATCATAGATTTTTAGGGGACTTTTATTATTATTATTTTTATTTTTTTAGACAAAACCTAAAATTCTCGATACAAAACCCCACTGCCCTCCTTCGCCCAGTTGTTTTCTTTTTATTTGTTTGTTTGTTTTTAACCCGCGTTCATAATGACAGCAGCAGCACTCACTTGTTCTGCAGCAGCTCGTTCTCCTGCCGCAGTTGGCCCAGCTCGGTGCGTATCGAGCGCTCGGCGCTGCCCAGCGAGCCAATCTGGCTGCGCAGGTCCTGCTCCACCTGTCGGCTGGCCTGAAGGTCCGCCTTCAGCTTCTTGACATCCTGCTCCAGTCTGTCCCGGGCGGGAGCATGACAAGAGGTGAGAAACACACAGAGGTCACGACAAGGAAACGCAACAAAAATCAAAGTTTGAGAAGCACAGTAACATTTAATTCAGGTGCAGTTACAGCCACAGCAATAATAAAATCAAGATGATGGAGAGAAAAAAACCCCAAAACATTTGAGAAACCCTGCCCTCTATCTGTGGCTTTTATTTTTGTTGTTCCTCTACAGAAGGGAACTTCTCTCTAAAACCTCTGACTCTCCTCCTAAGAGAATGAGGAAGGTGAGTTTCTCTTTGGTCAGCGGGAAGAATAAAATGAGGATCAGATGTCTGATGAGGAGAAAAAACAAAACAAAACAGGACAGTTCAACAAACGTGCGACATTTTGAAAAGTTCCCTTAACACGTGATCATGAATAAAATTTTTGCCATTTTCAAACTATTTTACATGAAACCATGGATCAAAGGGAGACGTGTTAATATCAGTAAACCAATAAAAAATAATTTTAAAAAAATATACAAAACAACCAAAAAGTAAAGAAATAATAATAATAATAATAATAATAATAATAATAATACACCATCTCAGTGAATGCTAAATGAAACAAGCAGAAGTTACTGCATATGTACGCAAATGTTTATAATCTGTAAACAGTTAATTTGATGCTTTTGTTAAATCCCTTAAATGAAGCTTCGATCACAGTTTGATCGCTGTTCTGCCTCTGGAGATAAAAATCAGTTGGTTGTAAACTTTTTACGAGACATCCTTCTATGATGATATTAATGTTCTGGAGACTAAAACTGAACACGGCTGAAATAAACCTGAAACACTGTTTTCCCTCAGTGTCGGGCAAAATCCTTAAAAGAAGCTTCTCTCCTGATATCGGCCCCTGCTGATAAGGTCAGAACGGCGCATTCATGAATACAAACCATGTCTGTGTCTTCTTACCGAACCAGTGCTTCCGGCTTGCTGAGCTGGTTGTTGGGGATGCAGTTGTCGGTGGGGTCCCTGTGGGAGCCGCCCGACGTCCCTTTCACCGGTAGCTTGTGCTTCTTCTCGTTCTTCCCCACGAACGACGAAGACATTGGCGTGGAGGAGGGCACGCTGCCGTTGGTGGTGCTGTGGCCGCGGGGCGAGGAGTTAAGCGCTGCAGTGTTGCTGCTGGCATTTTTGCAATTTTTGGAGGACGATGATGAGGAAGAAGAAGAGGAGGAGGAATTGTTGTCCTCTTTAAGGAGCAGGTTCTCTGTACTGCCCAGCTCTGTGTTCAGTCTCTTGCTGTTCATATGGTTCTCCATATACTCCATCTCCTGGAGTTTAGAGTCCACTGATGACGGCAGGATGCTGTTGCTGTTATGCTGTTTTTTAGCCTCCCCTCGTCCCTCTTTCCCTTTTTCTCTATATTCTAGCTCCGGCAGTTGTGCCAATGTCTTTTTATTGGCTGGGGCGCCATTCTGTGACACTGGAGGTGTGTCCACTTCAGATATTCCTTTAGCTGCCGCCGCCGCCGCTGTAGACACACAGAAACACAGCAGTGTTTATATGTATTAGAGGTGTGATGGTGCGTAAAACACAACACGTTAACCCTCTGGGGTCAAGGGTAGAAATACTTTTGATTTTATCTTCATATTTAACTTATAAACCCATTTACCTTGCCACGTGTGAGACTTAATTTTTATTTTGACACATTGTATTAACACAACGGACCGAAAATGGCACAAAAAACACACCACAAACATGTTTAGTGAACTATTTTTATGACTTGAAATGCAAATATAAAATGTAAACTTCAAATATATGTACAAACCTAGCTAATGGTTAGCTAAAATTACCTACAACAATTTACATTCAAATTCAGTCAATTCTTTCATCTACTTCGAAAACAATCAGGTGTCGTGTGATGTCACACATATTATTTGCACTACTCCCAAAAAAATAGTTCCCGTCCACAACAAGACAAGAGGGGCACATCGCAGGCCTGACACCTCCAGGGTGTATCACTCCTCCTGTTGTCCATCTGTAGACAGCGTTTACATTTCAATCCGTCTTCAGTGGCTTTCTGGCCAGTGTCTGTGACATTCAACAGTCGCCGCATTGTTTTGACACACAAAACAAATAAAAGAAGTCTAAACTACACACCGACTACACACTGCAAACAATTATATGTCACAAATCTCTCAAATCTCGTCTCCCTTTCACCCTATCACTCCCACAACTTTCCCCTCTTCCTCAGCAACCACATGCTTTGTGTTGGCATATAATTTTCTGATTGGTTGACGTCATGCATTTTTTACCAATAGGAAAGAGGCTATCCTTAGAAAACCCTGTTCTTCAGTTTCTTCAGGAAAAAGCATAGTGTAAATTATTTATCATAAGTCTGGTTTTATTGGCCTATCAACAAAATGTAACAACTGGTACATAGTTTGAAGTCTGCACTTTCAACACATGTTGAAACAGAGACTCGGTGAGGCTGCGTCTTGTTGCTACATCATCTTAAATCTGTTGTGTGATCTGGACACGCCGGCGCGTCTGTCGACTCCAGAGGGTTAAAAGTCCGTTTATGTCTACATCTTTGCAAATGTCCAAGAGATCAGTTTTGCTCAATCCTCGTATATTTTAAGTTCAGCTGCAGCAGCTCAGCTGCATGCATCCAGGTGAACAGGTGTGCTCATTAAACTCTCTCATTGCTTTCGTTGAAGGCCTTGATTGTTATCACAGAAGCGAGTGCTGCTGTGGTCGACCTCGTTCTCGACCTCAGCGCCGCCTCTTTGCTGCCTGTGTGTTTGAAACTGAACTTCTGGCCTTGACGGTTTGTATTGTAATTTGCATTAACTATTAACATGCTGCACTTACTCTTTAGCTGTTACATCCTCATTATATAGAGTATATATGCAAGCCTTCATATGTTATATCAGAAACAGGACTTTCAGTTACACCGGTGAACACTGACAGCAGGCTCAGGTGTTTTATTTGTGAAAAATGTGACTGTGGCTACGACTGCACATCGTTTTCACACCAGCTCCTCACAATCACACCCAATGTGGTGACTGAGTGGAAGGAGTGTTTACCTAAACTGTGAGGGAGGCACACATGTGACCACACACTTTGGATAGAAAGGGAAGGCGTACAATTTATTTGACTGAAATGATTCATGAGAAACAAATGAGAGCTTGACCTAAGCTGTGATTAGAAAGGAAGTAAAAAATTATATGACGAGGATCAAACCTCTAAAAATAAAATCGGCCTCCATGTTTCACAGCAAAAATAAAAAAAGAACTTTGTAGTTGTGGCGTAGAGCCACATTGAGCCATACAAGATAAATCACCAGGCAGACATTACGTTCTTTGCTCAGAACTACCTGATAGTACCGGAGCGTCAAAGACATGGACCATTAAAATCACTGGTATTATTTATGATTTTAAGTTTACCTGACTCCTCAGACAACAGAAGGCGCGTCTTATTTAGTGAATGATCAAGTTACAAAATGGTGATAAAACAGCCTGCAGCTTTTCTTAAGACATCTCAATGATTTCAACATGGAAAGACTGAATATTGAACTGTAACTGCATGTACGCTGCAAAGTGGGAGTTAGTTTTTCAACTTAACAGTATTTTATGCCCATGACTGAAGCACACTGTCTAAATCTAGACAAGACTTGACCTTTTCATCCATTTTCACTAATATTATAGGACTAACAACACGTCTTCCAGTTGGCTTAATTCAAAGAAGTAAAACTGGAACGACTACTCGGCTGCCAGGTCTCCAGCTGTCCGTGTTTGCAAAGAAGCACAATCAAGGCGTCCACACAGGAAGTGATTAGCAGCCCAAAGACACAACATGAAGCAACTTCAAGCAACAGTGAGTAAAACAGCCACTGGGGTGAGAAACTACCAATGAAAAGGTTACCTCTGGCGAATCGGCTATCGAACAATGCACAAGGGAATCACTTCCTGTATAGACCTGGAGACCTACTAACCACTCAAGCCATAAATGATCTAATCACTGACTTAGGGCAGCAAGCTAACGACCACAGCATGGACAGAGTGAGAGGACAATTAAGGAAATAACGAGATTTCTTCATGTGTGCAGGTTTGAATCTTACCTTCTTCTGCTTCGCGCTCTTGCCTCTGAAGCATCTGTTGCTCTGGAGGCAGAGCCTGCTGTAGAAGCTGCATGTAAAACTCATTCTCCTTCTGCACCTCCTTCTGTTTCCGGAGGCGCATTTTATAGCTTACATAGCTCTTGAAGCCAAAGCCCAGCGTGACCACGGGGTAGCCGATGCTACGAAGAGGAACACAAAAAGCACATTTATGAGGTCACTGGGCACAGATGAAGGTCACTGCAATGTTTTACTGCAATTTTTTTTTTTCCCCTTAATGTCAACAATTAAAACAGTGAAAAATATGCTTGTGTGGGAAACACTTCCTGACTTCAAAAATCGCTTTGCCAACTTCATAAAAAGGGGAAAAAAGTTAAAAATAAATTCACACAAAAATATAAATGCAGGTATTTGGTATTCATTAGAAACATTAATAAATGAAAATAGGATCAGGATTAATTTATTTGCACCAGTTTCAGCTCAAAATGAGAGTCATTAGGCTTCGTCATTTACAGGCATGCTCTTCCTTTCTCTGCGTCACCTCACATACTCACACACGGAGACACGTTATGTTACGATAAGTCGAATAAAAGCTTCCCGAGAGTTAAACCTGACTGTCATCTTTCTAGTTTCTCACTTCTCTTTGACTGAACAGAACAAATGAAAGTAAGAGAGTCACAGGGAACCTGCTATCACTGATAACCATCCAAATATCAGATCAGCGCAGTCCTGGAAACACCAGGAAAATGTCCAGAGATCTGCCTACAAAGACTCTGCTTTAAGTATAAGCAGATGAATCATGCTTATACGTGTAGAGTCGGCCTAAAGGCCTTTTGAGCAGGAAACAACTCTGCTGTCTGCTTGAAAGAGAACAATAAGGGACTAACCAGTGCTGTGAAAGCTGAAGACTAACCTCACATAACTGCAGAAGTGAAAAAAAAAAAATAGTAGGAACTACTGTGCCATGTTTAAAAGTACACAATTAGGTATATTTAGATTTATTATGTACTGTTAAACATGATCTTAGTGATTTTATGTACTGAATGAAGCAGTGTGAACGTTAGAGTAATATGCTTTTTTTTTTTTTCATCTGTAGCTAAAAAATATATTTTAGCCGCGTTCAAGACAGCAAACTTAAGCTGTAACAGGACGGTGGCTCACCAGTGTGCAGCAAAAGGGCGACACAGGTCCACGTGGAAGTTCTTCAGGTCTTTGAATCTGATGGCTGCCTCTATGTACACAAAGAGTATCCATAGAGACACAGTGGGTAGACAGACCCCCCTCTCTGAAAAAGCAAAGCAGGACAAAGATGTGAGGGCATGACTTGTTTACAAATCAGTAAATATCAAAAAAAAGTGCCTAAGGCGTCCACTTCCTGGATTTATTTGATTATACAAATTTAGGAAATGCTGAAGTCGAGGCTCATGGTTCAACACAACCAGTGGCCCGATACTGGGCGAGATGATCAGCAACCAAAGACACCATGCTGAACACTAAAGAGTGATTCCCAGTCTTCTCCTCACAGCTTATTAATTTAACACTGGTATCAGAACAGGACTCTGTATCTGCGGATACCTGAAGGTATCAGTATAGGATCGACCGACATCTCAGATTCCTCCACCCCAACTCTGAGACAATATCATAATTTAAGGATTCATTTACAATTTTAAACATTTTCAGAAGTGCAAAAAGTGTGAATTTTTTGATAAAAAGGTGCACAAGGAAAATGCAGAACCTGTTGGTCGGGCTTGTTGAAGAAGGAACTTCAACAACGAATCAATGTCATCAGCATGAAAATACATGGGAATGTGTTTGTAGGATCACATTTTTATGGAAATGATTAAAGCAGATGTCAGCCATTAACCCCTTATTCCCCCCAGCACTGTATGTTTATGGAAATATTGGTGAATTGTTAACTGCATATATGCATATAAAACATTATAGTACAGTAAGATTACCAACATGGGGTGGTCAGCATATAGACCGTAACCATTGTTTCAGTGGCTCTGAACACTGATTTCCCACTAGGTTGTGGAGAGCTGGGGGATATTAATACTCCTGTGACGTCCTCTCGGTCTGAATGTCACTGGTGAGTACGGTTGGAGAGCTCAGAAAGCAACTGGGGGCCAGTTCAGTTCCCGCCGCCCCAAATGGGCACTAACATTTCAATCTGACACCTGGCCTTCGGTCAGCTCAGGGGGACGCAGCTAAATCAGACTGACAACTAATCCTCAGAGGCCAGCTTGCTTACACATGGTGTGCAAAATTCTCAGAAACAACCATTTGTAAATACAGTGACGGAGAGTAAACGAGAGTCGCTCAACGCTTTCACACCTGCTTTTCCCCTGAAAGCAAAGTTTTTCTAAGAAGTGGTGACAAGCGTGACTACAAAGGATGAGTTGTCTTAGCAGTTGATGAGTGAAAGGTTATTCCCGATTTACAGCACACATCATTTACATCCCGAGGACAATAAAAAAAACCCAAAACAAAAGATTCTGATAAAAATATGGTCAACCAGCATTTATTTAAAAATTGATTTAATTTTTTAAAGATTACATTTAATTTTTAAACATACAAAATGCCCCTAAAGGTCATTTTGAGCCAGTATTTAAAGTCAGAGGTATTAACGCATCCAAACATCACATGGCCTTACCCGTGTGCCAAACGTACTGCACCCACACGTAGGTACTGGCAGCAAAGAACAGCCATTGCACTGGGATGAAGAGGAGGCAAATGATGTCCGAGGTAAACGCCACACACACGAAGAATACTGAAAAGGCCTGTTGGGCAGAGGAGAGGCGATTATGACCAACATCGCAGGCAGAAGAAGAAGTGTACATTATCAGATGTTTCATTAGAGAGGCTGGTTACCAAAATTTTGATAGTTTATTTTACTTTTTCCCATTTAATTGCCCTTTTTGTGTAATTTTATTTTCACCTTTTTGAGCTCTTTTATCTTACACCTTATTTATTAGGAATTCCCCAACTTGTTGGATAAATGAAGCCTGTTACCTGAATTTAAAACATGTCATCAGTGGTTATATGAATGACATTTTTGCTTCTCTCTTCTCTGTAAGAAGCAAACACTTCCCCTCTGCATAGGAAGCATCAATAATGGCCCCGAGGCTAAACTAAAATCATAATTTTACCTTAGAATAAGGAGATAACGGGCAGAAGAATGGCCCACAGGCCTGATCAGATCTCTGCTGTTTGTATGTGAGAGGAGCACTCTGATCCTAAGAGGCAGCAAACAAGATTACCGATAAGAACAACATGTTGTCTTTGAGATTGTAGCAGGACTCAAGTGAACCTGCCTCACATCGAGGGAACTGTCAGACTGACACTTTTATGCTGATAACCTGAAAGGCTGTTTTATTCCTCACTGCTCTCACCTGTACATCAACCCAGCTAACCACACTTTTTGCTATCAAGTTTCTGCCATTTCTCCTGGAGTGTGGTTGTCTCAGCGTTCATTTGACCATCTTATATATGTAAGGACTTCCTCTCATCATTTACTAGACAGTCACTTTTCCATTTAAAGTCACTGATTATGTTCACATACAAGTGATGGATAAATCACATGGGGATCCTCTTAACTATTCCCACAGCCCACCTCATTAGAAGAGGAAATACATTTTTTTTTTTTTTAAATTGAGGTTAGCAAACTCTGTATCTACTTACTTCTCAAAGCGTACTTTTACACAAGTCCAGCAGCCTTTACAACTTCTTTGACTTATTTAACCCATCTGTCACATTATTCAGAGTTTGTTCAGGTTCTACCTTTTTAGACTGTGTTTTAACCTAGAGATGATCAAATGGTCCAGATTGAACATTCATCTCTAATTTTTTAAACGCCTTTAACCACTTCAGTCATGAAACTGTCGTTTAGTATTTAGACTCTTTTCATTGTACTACACAGATGCTTTGAGTATGGCCAGTTCATATTTCACCAGCAGAATTTTACTTTTTTGCTCAAAAGAAAATTAAAAATATAAACAAATAAATAAAATTATTAACAAATAATGTTTAGGGCCTAAATTCAGCATCCCAGGAGGTAAATAAAAATAGCACGTGTGTGTATGTTCTTATTTTAGCTCCACATCTAAAAAGCTGAGTAGTGACAATAATAAAAAGGCTGTAAGTAAGTTTTTGTGGCTAAATAATAACAAAAATAAGTGGAGATAACTCAGCTATGTGACTCTTATGCAGACCCCACATCCTAAGAAGAGTTTAATCTAAGGTTGTGCAATTCACACTAAATCTACATTCAATAAGAAGAATTATCAACACAACATTATTGTGCATTCACTTTTTTGCTATAAATCCATATAAACCCTTTTCATTAAAGATCAGACTCACTCCTAAAAAACGTTTTGGCGGGTCAGCTTTAACCAAGATAGTCAAAGGAACAATTTTTGGTTAACAAGCTAAAGGAATAATCAGTTGTGACCTCAATACTCAAAAAAATGAATTTGATTCTCATTTTTGTCCTAGCATCCCAAGTTTAATTTGCCCAAAAACATATAGTGCGGTCATAGTTTGTGGTCTGCTGAACTGCAGTTTGTTGCAGCAGCAGCAGAACTTCAGAGAAGCATATGAGTGGACTCAAGTGTTCACATGTGGCAGGCAACATTATAAGAACTGTGCAGAAATTACTGTGCAAAAATTCCTAGATTCACATAAAAATCGAGTGAAACTAGGGGTAACTTATTTTGTTTATGCTGGAACTTTCCCTTCACTCCATTCATTAGCCGTCCCCAGATGCCATCACCAGCAGAGTCTTCCTCCAGCAAGTGGCTATATCCAAACCCAGTCATGTTTTTAGTGTGAAAAGCTTCTTCTCCATCAAGCATTGATCAAGTTTCTCAGAACAATGTTCGGCGTCGCTGTCAGTCTAACAGCACAGTAAACATAAATAGAGTGACTTATGTATTCTAATATCCCTCTACTACAAATTGTCCATTATGTTGTAATGAATTCAAACACTGTCTTCCACAATTAAAACTCATTTAATTCACTAACAGCTAAATCATGTGATTAAGAGCTGGTCTCAAGAGGAAATGCAAAAGTAAAAGTGAAGCCATTTCTGGTCTGGATAGCTATGCGCTGCCAAATGAATTAGGCAATATGACCAACTGGATAGCACACCGAGTCTTTGCTGAGTCCAGCTGGATGAGTGGTGTCTTGTTTTGGTTTATCCTCCCACAACGAACGACTACTGTCCAATACGGTGTAGCTGGAGTCTGTCATAGGGCGAGAGTCTCTGCCGACCACTGCTAGCTTTCCAAAAAAAGAGCGTGGGGATAGTCAACTAGTGAATCAATACTATGCCATCTCAGATGGTTGAAAATACAAAAACAAAATCAGAAAATTCACTGGGAGACCGGGACTATATCAGTGAGTCTACATAAGGTCCACATGCAGGAAACACTAACCTGTGTTTATAAATATGAAATATTACACTGAACCGTCTTCATGCAGTGATGCAGGTCTGAGTTAGCAACACAGGCAAAATACGCCAATATACAGGTAATAACAGAAAATGATTTGAGTTCAATCATATCTATAAACATGGCCCTGTATTTGCACACAAGTCTGTTAATATTTCAATTAGTCACTGATGTATGTATTTCAGTATTTAAATATTTAAGTGCACACAGAAAGAGAATAGGAAAAACATTTTTGTGATTGCTTCCACGTCACTGATGGGTTCTGATGTTTTAGCTTTGCACACTGCGACTACATCCGTGAGCTGAACAAAGGCTTCTGGTTCCCCAGAAGTTCGGATTAAAACATAAAGGAAGTCAGGCCTTTGCAGTAGCTGCTCCTAAACTACAGAGTAAACTGCCCCTTCATGTGAGACCCCCTCCATCATTAGCCACTACTAAAACCTGACTGAACACCCATTTTAAAAAAACATTCTGAATTCTTTTTATTTATGTTACTTGTGCTGTTTTTTTGGGGTTTTTTTTTGTTTGTTTTGGTTTTTTTATGTGTGGTACTGTTCTATTCTTTTAGCTGCAAATCTGACTTTCCTTGACTTTTGTGCATCTTTTCAGTTGTTCAGTGTGTAGTCCATACTTTAAGCCATTTACTCACCAGCCCCTGGTATCTAAAGGAGTCGTACACGCTCCGGATGAAGAGCCAGAACGGCCAGAGGTACTCAAACCTGAACTCAAGTACAAAATCTGCCAGTAGCACCAGTGCCCAGACCACCAGGAACTTCAGGTACAGGAAGGTACTAAAAATACATTTTAAAAAAACAAACAAACAAAAAAAAAAAAACCCTCAATGACAGAAAACTGTATACCAACACAAACACACAAGACTAGAATGGTAATTACATTTGTTGCAGCTGAGGTTTTGTCAAGCAAATATTTTCATAACTGCACAAAAAGCAATTATGAGTTTATAGCTATTAGTTCACGTCAGGTGCCCTCAATGATAGTGAGAATAAAAACTGTGAGGAGGTAAAACTGCTCACTTTCTTGTTTGAAGAAAACTACCAGAAGCACACAAAAAAAAAGCCTGACTAAAGCTTCCTATCTCATGGCTTCAGCTGGACGACGGTGTCAAGCAATTTAAAAGTGGCACTTGGAAACCAAATTTCTCTTCTGCCTGCTGTGACAGAGCAAAGAACCTGAACCCCAGGCAGCAAGAACATGTGTTTGATTGTGGGAAAATATAGGCAAAAAAAAAAAAGCTTGATAGTGCCTTCATGTGAAAATACAGTACTGAGCAAAAGTCTTGAGCCATCCCTTCCTTATTTATATGTAGCAATTTATTCTTCAACACAGCCTGGACGCTCTTCAAGAAATCCCTGCAATTTCTTAAAGCAGTCCTCAGGAATAGTTTTCCAGGCTTCCTGGAGGACATTCAAAGCTCTTCTCTGGATGTTGGCTCCCTTTTGTTCTGTTCTCTGTCAAGACAATCCCACCATGCTTCAATCATGTATAGGTCCGGGCTGGGCTCTGGCAAGGCCAATCCATGACTGCCCTGGTATGCTTTTACTGGATGGGCAGTATGTCTGGGATCACTGTCATCCTGAGAAATTAAGCTCTTGCCACTAATCTTCAGTCCAGTTCTTGTGTAATTTGGCACATCTCAGCTTTTTTGCCCCATCTCTCTTCCTTAAGAATGGCTTCTTGGCAGCCACCCTTCCACTGACAGCATTTCTGAGGAGGCTTCGGCCAACATTAAACGATCAACTGAAGGACCAGATGCGGCTCTCGGGGCTGCATCTGGTCTGCATCTCATGCTTCTTTACAATTTAATTTTTCTTTTTGCCAGTTATCTGTAGACACAACACTGGTTCAGTTAGGTAACAGTTTTTTTCTTGAAGGATTCATAGGTGAAGGTTGAAAAGCATTCCTCTGAACATGGTCAAGTAGAAGGACTGGACTGAAAATGTGGAAAAAAGCAGCCAAAGTGCAAAAGATTTTTAAAATACCTTCAGAAAGTATGAAGAACTATTACAAGTACATCTGGCTCCTGGGAAGGAAAAAAAATGAGGAGTGGCTAGAGACTTTTGTTTTCCCTTGGGCACAAGAAGTTGGGAGACCCCTTCTCTGCTGACAAGACTGTGGGAGAATGGAGTGAGATGTGTACCTGGAGCTGAAGATTTGGATATGACATCAGTGCCACACTGCAGCAGGAATGTAAACACTGCTCTAACCTCTTGCTGCTTTTATCCTGCATTTGCTAGAGACCCAGAAAGTGGCCCACTGGGGGTGCTCTGATGTCGGGGGGAGGCACCTGTTCAATAATTCAAACACTGCCCCACATCTCCAGGTCCCGATGCCACGTGTGTAAACTAAATGGCCTTTAACGTTAATATGTATGAAGCCCCCACAGAGCTGGAGACTGGAAGCACAGCAAAGCCACTGAGAGCTGTCAAAAGCGAGTGACAGCAGCCTTATCGACACATGTTTGTGGTTAATGTTACACCGCTGTCGTTGAGGCTCATGTGATGATGCTGGCAATAATAAGCTGGTGGAGCTGCTCACAGCGAAGCAGCTAACTTTGACACCTTCAGCCAGTGACAGCTGACTCGGGCGCACAGTTAACACCCGGGATTGTTTAGTTAACATGAAAAAGTCCGCTGCCGTGTAATTCAATTAGTAACTGTGCTATGGAGCCGGAGTCCCAGCTCAAAACAGGCTGTTTTGGGGCCTAGCGCTATAGTTAGCTTACCTGCTAGTGTAGCATATAACGAAAACATACTAGAGCTAGCTGGCTAGCTGCCTGGCTACGTTAAAAGGCTGTCAAGAAGTGGCAGCAGCTGTGGGGTTAGGGAGGCGTATTAACTCAAACACCTCATTCATTTCCCTCCGTTGAGGAGGCTCCGCGTAAGTTACCTGCCGTATATCCCCTCGGTGATTCGGTTCCGTTTTAACGGCCGTCGGAGTTTGCTGCAGTCCGCATTGCGCCGCTTCATCCTCCTCCACTTGGCTTTGGCCTTCGACTACCCGCCGTAATCTTATCCAGTTTTCTTGCGTGTGCGGACAGAGATAATAAATAAAGGTGCTTGTGATATATATCGCTGTTGTTATTATTTTTTTCCCCACTGGAAACAAAGAAATAAATAAATGACTATTCGGGGAACCTCCTCTTTTCTGTTAGCGCAGGCTCAATAAGCCAAGAGCGCGTTGTGTTTTACCTACGTGTGGCTGTCAGACGGCCGGTAAGACCAATCACAGTGTCCGCAAAGGACTCCTTCCTTGACGGATACACAGAAAAGCCAATCACTGCCCTCAGTGGCTGCTCACTGAGCGCTCCTCACCGTGTGTGGAGCGTCTTGCCGTTCAACCAATCAGATTGTTGTGAACAAATTGGGCATCGCCGATCGGCCAATTAACTGCCAGCGGGGGCGGGTCTTTCCCTTATACGTTTCTGTCTTTGGTTTATTATGAGGACTCAAATATGCTGTCTTCGGGACAAAATTCCCTTTGTGCTTGATACAAAAACATCCAGTCCGACATGGGCGGGGGGCCTTTGTGTGTGTTTCACTGACTGACTTGCCCCAAGGCGATGAATGCCATTTATGCTTTGTTACCAGGTTTAAATAGTGTGCACGGTGTGTGCATGCGTGTGCGGCAAAAAATGAGGGCTGCAGTTGTCTCTGCTTAAAAAGTAAATAATTTGCGCCTGTTTTTTTTTTTTATTATTAATTATTATTATCTATAGGGATATAATAAAGCTTCATCATGCTCACTTCCTTATGTTTACAAATATTCCCTCAAATACTCCAAATATTTCACTTATCTCCACAAATATATATATATTTTTTTATTTGATTCACATCTATTAGTGCAGCTCATGCTGTCTTGCCAAGACGCTTTCATGCGCAGAAGCTGATAAAGAGGAGAAGCTGCGTGCTGTGGGGTTGCGCCCGTTTGTCTGAGCGTCAGTGTGAAGAGAAGTTGTGCAGCAAACATCTCCAATGCCTCCTCAGTACGCACCAAGCTTGCGCTCTCGTCTGGCACCCTTGCTGCTTTTCCTGCAGACTGGGTTTATCATCATATTTGCTTTTTACACTGAAATCGAAAGAAATGGAAACGCTGATGGCTTCAGCAAATTTTACCCAGGTGAGTTTTATTTTTGTGAGCTTGAAAGGGGGGGGTATGAGGTCAGATGAGGTTAAAGATGGAGAGTTCGTGTTTAATTTGATTAGCTAATTTATGAAGAAACTATCTTTTAAACTAACTTCACGTGCATGCCTTAGTGTGCGAAATAAACACACTTCGGTAGAAGAGTGTGGGGAGGAGTTGCCGTTTGTCGGACATTGATAAGCCCATGAGTAAATGTGTTGTGTCCTCAGCTAAAATTCAGCTGTAACTGTTTATATTTTGTTCCTTCTTGTCTTCTTTTTCAGAGTTCCAGGATGTGAATGTGATAGTGATTCTAGGTTTTGGATTTTTGGGCACTTTTCTAGTGCGCCATGGTTTCAGTGGCTCCGGGTTCAACCTCCTTGTGGCTGCCATGGCCACCCAGTGGGCCCTCATACTGAACAGTGTGGAGTCCTTGTACTACAGGGGAAAGCTCAGGATAGATCTGAGAAGGTGGGAGGACATGGTTGGTGCAGATAATTTCCACTCAAGCAGCTTATATAAATAAATTTAACTGGAACTTGTTTGCTGTAGCTTGATAGTTGCTGAGATGTGCACAGCCTCAGCCCTCATTTCAATTGGAGCTGTGCTAGGGAAGACCAACCCCATCCACCTCATCCTTATTGGACTGCTCGAGGTGTCAGGGTTCATCTTAAACAAATGGCTTCTGCAGTTTTTCCTGAATGTAAGCCCACGTTTCACCCTCCTATCATATCTTTAGACGAAGCGTATTCACACCGATATGCTGCTGCTGATGTTTTTCTGGTCCTTCTAGACAGGGCCTCTGATCAACATCATGATGCTTCACATCTTTGGGTCCTTGTTTGGACTCATGCTGACAGGGACACTTTACCGTAAAGGCTCAGAGCAGCGATTTGAAAAGGAGAAATTTGACACAAAGGCGGGATTGTTCTCCATGTTAGGTAACAGCTTTCCCAGATATCCGCTGCATCATTTGGCTAATTTCCACCCTAGTGAATCTGTGTACACTTGAATCTGTCTCTCCTCTCCAGGGACTGTTTTCCTGTGGATGTTTTGGCCCAGTTTTAACTCTGTCCTCGTGGATGATCGGACTCCTGGGAGGAAGCTGGGAGCCGTGTGCAGCACCTACCTGGCCCTGGCCGTTAGTGCTGTGACAGCAGCTGCGGTGTCTGTGCTCTCCAACCCCAAGGGAAAACTCAACCTGGTATGACTTGACACTTGATATGTTTGCACATTATTATGGGACTTTATGTGCAATGTCAACATAAGGTGGACTGAGAGGCAGTGTCCAGCATAAAACCTCCCCAGTGTGCCAGTAGATCAGACTTTTACTGGCCCACAAAAAGTCAGTTTGAATACTTTATATACAGCTAACTGTTTTTGTTCATTTTGCTTTAAAACTAAAACTAAACCTTTAAAATAAATGCAGTGGAGTAAATGCTGTACCCTTCTTTAGACTAATCCCTCCTACCTGTAGGCATCTCTGCTAGAAAGAGAGATGTATGGTAGCAGCTGCTGGCTTGAAGTGACATTAAAGTAAAAATCTATCATTGTATCTGCTTTCATTTTAGCATCTTTTTCATTCCTACTCTCTCTGAACAGCTGAAAACACTGCTTTTCTTCACATTTAAACTATCCCCACAGGAAGGGCTTTTATTCATATTTTAATGAGAAAATGCCCTCATCCGCCACTTTATTAGATACACCTTGCTAGTGTCAGGTTGGACCACATTTTCCTATATAAGCTGCCTTTTAATTAGCCTGTGTGGACTGTAGTCTCAGTCTCCTGGCACCTGGTGTGGTCTTCTGCTGCTGGTAAAACCATCTGCTTCAAGGTTCCACGTGTTATGCATTCAGAGACACTCTTGTGCACACCTTTGTTGTAACAAGTGATATTTGAGTTACTGTACTGCCTTTCAAAGCATTTTCAACCAGAGGGAATCCCCTTTCTGTTTGAATGACCGTGTCTGCATGCTTGAATGCACTAAACTGCTGCCATGCGATATATTTGCATTGCTGAGCCGTTGAACAGGCGTACCTGATAAAGTGACTGAAGTAGAATCTTATTTTTGTCAGTATTTATTTAAAAAATGAGGACTGCAATTATCAGCACCTAAATATGCTTTAAAGCCATAAGTTGTTTTTGGTGTTTGGGCTGCGTTAACACAGGAACCTCCTAAAATATGACAAAAATGAAGTTTATGTTATGTTATTCACAAATTTTTGGTGGCCTCCAAAGAGGTTTTGGGTTTTAATGAAAGGGAAACATTTTTTTACTTATTAAAAAAAAGTGGGGGTAATTTAAACAAACTTTGTTGTATATTAAAATTAACAGTGCAAGCTCAGCTTCTTCAGCTTTGTCACCATGTAAAGCACCTAAAAGTCTGATCTTCTCTCAGATCCACCTGCAGTCCTGCATCCTCGCTGGTGGCGTCGCTGTCGGCGTCTCCATGTCAGCAGTTCGTCATCCTTGGGAAGCCATGATAATCGGCTTTGCTGCTGCCATAATATCATCCATTGGATTCCAGTATCTTAAGGTTTTCCTCACCCCCTCCTACACCTGGACATTTGCCCCAAGCTTGGACAGTCTGTACGATAAAACTCAGCTGCTGACTTATTTCACAGATCCACATGCTGCTGGCGTTCCAGTGCCATGACACATGCGGTATCTTAAGCAGTCATGCACTTCCTGGTCTACTGGGATGGCTCGCACATCTTGTCCTGCAGATCAAAGACTCAGATGATCACACAGTGTAAGAATGAAACGGTTCCGTGATGTTGGACTGCAACACGTAAATGAAGGAACACCCTGCTTCATTATTTTTCTTTTTTCTTCTGACAGAGCGATCCGGTTTGCTGTATTTCACATCTGTAGTCTCCTCATCACCATCGCTCTAAGCGTGACGCTGGGAATCCTTACAGGTATGCGTTAACCTCTGTTCCCAGCAGCCTTGTATAGTCAGTGCACCGTCTTCTTTGTAAGTTTCATCTCCTTGTTTGAAGGGCTCCTTATCAGGTTGAAGTTTTGGAGACCGCCCCAGTACAAGAAATGCTTCGATGATCAAGCCTTCTGGGAGGTATGCAGTCATCTTCTTTAATGCTTCTCTTTCAATAATTAAAGTCTGAAGATATTTCTGACATATTTTCCACCATGCAGAGCTTTAAAACCTTCACAAAACCTTAAACAGACAAAATGTTTTCATGTTTTTGCAGTTTTCTCATCTCGCTGTGCACAAATAAGAAGACGAAGACGCCTGTATATAATTTCACACTCTCTCTTCTGACTTTTATAAAATATGGTAGTGGGATATATTTTTG
>VUQG01028463.1:4086-14562 GCA_015106755.1 Etia nguti | reverse complement strand
GAGATTTTTTTTGTGGGGGGGGAAAAAAAAAAAAAAAAAGGAGGATAAAAATCCGGAGTGAGGAGTGTCAGACTGATTTACTGCTCAGTATGTTTTTATTGCTCCCGTGGCTTTGAAACACTGCCCTGATGCTCTGGGTGTTACACAAGCTGAACGGACAGAGGTTGCATTCAAATACAAACTCGCAGCACTGAAAGGACACCCTACAGATGTGAAACCTCTGTGAGCTTCAGGTCAGCACTGTGGGCTAACTGAAACTCAACAATAAATCTGGATTACTGCAAACTTTCAGAGCGGATATAGTGTTATTCCTGGAAAATTGCAAACAACCCCGAATGGTTACATTCAATGAAACACGTATGTGTACACATCTACGAAACATCCGTCTCAGTTAATATTTTTGTACCATAACGATTTATGGAACGTCCACTTGGCAGGCAGGTCAAATTAAGGGATGCCATAAAACAAAGGAGATGGAGACAGTTTAGTGTCATAAAGCTCCCAAAATACACAATTTTTTTATGCATAAGTAAACCATTTTAACAACATGGCTACAAAGTCCAAGTGCAAATAGACGTGCCACATTTGGAAATATTCAAACTTTAAAGAAATCTATGAAGATTTGTGCTTAATTATGACTTAGCTTTTATACAGCAAACCAGATAAATTAAACATGTTAATCTGAAGGCTAAAAAAAAAAAGTTTATATATAAAGTGAACACCCACTGAAGCACACAGTCTCATACAGTATAGAAAGCAGAGTGTATAACTGTGGACATGAAGAGACACGCAGAGTTCATTACTGCCAGAGGTCCTCTGTACGGCCAAACTTGAACACCAAACCCCTGAAGAGGAAAACGATAAGATGAGTGAAATGTTTTCATTGTCCTGAAATGGACGAGAGAAAGAGGACTCGATACTCACCCGAAGAAAATGAACGCATTTTGGAAAAAAACGGCAATTCCAGGGTACACAGTGGGCTTCTCTGCAAAAGACGCAACAGTTTTACAGAGTCAGTTACAGCAGCACGCCGTCACAGCTTTGATCCAAGAGTTCCTTACTGCAGCAAAAATCCCTCTAAACAGCCTAATTTTCACCCAGCAAACACTGACGCGTGAATGTTATCTGCCAGATTAAAGCAGGTCGCACCGCAGAGGACGCTGATTCACTCAGACCGTCTTCACCAAGCCACAAATATTGTTCACATTACTGCATTAAAGAAAGCAAATGCATGCCTTTCTTTTTTTAAATACACATTTCATAGTTGGGTTCTGAAACGGTTGCGAACAGACAACTAAACATCAGTGAGTCCAGATACGTGGACTAATATTACCACAGTTATGCTGTTTATAAATACAATTAGATCGAAAGGTTTTTAGACAGGGACACTTTTGTTTGTAGCTTTGCCTCTGCACGTCACTACATGGAAATATGGCTCCAACTGGAAATACAAATTATAATGGCAAAAAAAAGAAAAAAAGAAAAGCTGAGTCTACAGGTGTTGACTATTAATAGATGTTTCCTGTTTGCACTGTCAGAGCCGCCTCGTGCCGGCGTTATATGATGAGTGCGTGTCAGTTTGTGGATGCGTGGAGGTGTTTTGAGTCATGCTTCAGAATGTAACTGCCCTGAAACAATCAGATTTGCTGCAGTCATTGTCGCTCACTGTTGTTTAACCAGCCCAGTTTAAATGGGGCAGGGATAGCTCAGTAGGTAAAGTGTTGGCCCCGTGATCGGAAGGTCAGGGGTTCGATTCCCCTGATCGACTACCCTGAGGTACCCCCGAGCAAGGTACCATCCCTACACACTGCTCCCCGGGCGCCCAATGGCAGCCCACTGCTTCACTGAGTGAATGGGTTAAATGCAGAGAGGAATCAATAAAGTAAAGGGGATCAATAAAGTAAAGTATACATTATTAAATGTTATGATCAGAAACAGCAACCGAAGGTGCCAAAGGCCCCAGTCCAAAGTTTCTACAGTTAAAAACACAGCTGAACACTTGGGCCAAGTAGAAAAGTGCTAAGCACATAAAGTGGACTCACGGGGCACTACAAATCCTCCAAAGAGAATCCACATGGAGGCGATGAGGGAGCCAAAAGCCAGCATGAAGCCGATAAAGAGCCACACTCGAGCACCTGCAAGTAAAAGATAAGAAAGGGTGGGACACTGAGTGACGTGGCGTCGAGCTTCGTTTACCACGTTGTGTTTTAGTGCATGCGCAGATACACGCTACAAGAACAGTAGAAAGCAGATCTGAGACATTAAATAAATAAATAATTGCTAAATGAAAATAGACAACCTGTCGTCATCATATCAGACACACACCTGTCTGTCCCATGCAGCCTTCGCTGTAGCTGTCTCCTCTCACTTGGCCATTTGAAACAGCATTTATCCTAAAAGGGGAAAAAGCAGAATACAGAATTTAAATCTTCAGAAGTTACTTTTTTCTTAAAGGGTTGGGATGTAACATCAGCTAATAACTTTGAGAGCAGAAAAGTTATTTACAAACACTATCCAGGCCAGTTTACTCTGTAAGTGTTGTACAAATGTGTTTATTACATGCAAAGCCTTATGATGAGCATTTTCACCATCGCCATCTTGGTTGCTTTCTGACTTGATGAGGGTCAAAGTCAGGCTTTTTACAAAAAGTAACAACTCTACAGCTGAACTGTATACATCGGACTGAAAGTTACAGCACTGTGTGCTCGAAATTCTCACTGTGATTTCACTATGAAAAGTGTTAAAAAAACAAAAAAACAAAACAAAACAAAACACTCAACACAAACCCACTTAATGTTTCAAATCTTTCTGAGGACACATTTCACATGAAGGACTCACAGCGCTCTAAAAACACCCCAAACTTATTAAACCTGTTCAGGTGCTCGTGGGTAAAAGTACTTTTTAAACTTTTCATTAACTTAATGCATCCATAACATGGACATGTATGTTATGGACGAGTGTATAATGTTATGAAACTGCGCAGAGGAGTGGCGGAAATACATCTCGCAGGACAAAAATAAGGTTTTAAAATTGCTCAATTTTTGAAGCATTTATATTGGCTTGGACTCTAAACACATGTCCTTTTGTGTGTTTTGTGAAAGCGAGTTAGGAAAAACAGAGAAGCCGAAAAGAGACTAAGAAATTGTTGTGACAACAATCCTAGGTCAGAGAGGAAAAAAGTACAGAGCTGTGTTTCAACATGAAATTGAGAGTCTTCTTTTACAAAGTTTATAAAAAAGGGAGAGAAGAGTCTTGAAAAAGTATGAAGTAAATTTGATGATGTAACAAAGAAACTCTTTCTCGGGATCAAGGAATAGGGAAGATTAGACCTCCAGGCAAGGGGTAACCCCAGAAGAGTATACACAAGAGAATACAGCAGACCTACCACCATACGCCAGAGGTCAGGGTGGAAATGGTTTATAAATACTTACACATGTGGCTGTGCTGAAGAGGATTTAGCCTGAAAGGCAGTGTTAAGACTAGCAGTCATAAAGAAATAAGCAAGCGTGATTATTTTCACGAGGGTACTACCTTGAGTTATAGAAAAAATAAATATTTAGGAACAGGATGCAAACATGACACAACCAGTGGCATGTGTAATTACACGGGTTACACACAGTAAAGCTCCAGCTGGAGAGGAGAGAAGTTTTCTCATTAATGCATTAGTGACGACCTCGGACAGGAGGAGGAGGAAAAACAGCACCTCTGAGGAGCTTATAAGGGGTTAAGGGAAGAAACTCCTGAGACATTTTGATCTGCCTTCTCGCAGAAGAGAATTGCATGACAACTGTCTGCTGATTAAGGAACCATGCCCGAAAACACAGCCCGAACGGGCAGGAGACGCATCCAGTGTGGAACAGACGCTCGTATAGCAAAGTATCACTGAAGTGTCACTTCAGCCTTACAGTGCATATTGTGCCACAAAAATAAACTCCAATACCACAGCGCGTGGGGATCATCTTGCATAAGGATTGCCCGTTTAGTCCGACAGGCCCAGTAGCCACCTGTTCTGAGCTGGAATCTAAAGCCAAGATAGTGTGGAGATCTGCTGTATCTGGAATCTGCAAGGATACTGATGGAGTTTACTACCCTGATGGGCACCAAATCACTTTTGCTGGACCAAACCTGCCACCATTCAAACATCCAGCTGGGAGTGCAAGTCCGATTATTATGAGGGAAGTTCCTACCAAAACATCCAGGTAAATGAGGACATACAAGATCAGAAAAAACGAGTAGATGGAAGAGCAGGAGCACGAGAAGAGTGATGGTGACTGCCAAGGTTCCTGAGCCAACTCAGGGCCCTCCTGAACCCCAGAACTGGGGACCAGCTCATCGGCCTTGCAAAATCTGTTCACTGCTGATGAAGTGGACTCCCCCGTCTTGACCACCATGACAGGCAGCCAGTGAACTCAAGGAGGGGGCATCAAAGAGACTGTGATCCCTTGGCTTATCTTCATCCAAAAGTGGAATAAGAGGACTTAATATCTTGCTTTTTTATGGTCGCAGTGATACAGAGAACTAAATCGTGCTTAATTCTAATCAGAATATAATCAAGAATAAATGTAATCAATACAGTGAGTAACAAAATGTAGTTTAATTAATTTAATGACCCTCATGCCTGACCTTTGCAGCCAGATTCCAGGAGCGTTGTTATGACCACGGTGCACCCTTGGCTTGCGTTTTGTGTGTGAGAGTGCGAGCACCAAGCAGGCAGTGTGTAAAAGACAGAAACACTGTGGAATTACGATTTAGAATTAGAATTTGTGGCTTTTTCCCCTTCTCATTTTTTGCCGTGCTGGGTTATAATCACAGAGGAATTGGAGAACTTTTTTCTGCACTCCTGTTGGATTGTATTGGCACGGACCGGCGTCAATAGCCAGGATGCGCATGTATTCCTCTACTTTCCTCATCTCAAGACCAACAACAGAAATCAGCATTATCTCAGAGTAGAGTTTGTTCATGTAATTATTATTATCTTACTTGGATTTTGCTTTGCTCATGTTAAATTGCTTAAATAAAATATGCTGCATTCAATCTAAACTCTGGACATTCCCTTTTTAAATTTTTGTGAAACAGTAAAGATAAAAAAGAACCGGTTCCAGACTTCCTGTTCTGGAGATATCTCCAAATCCACACTATGAAGCTGAAGTTGTCTCTCTTCACATTCATTTAGCTATTGAGACTTTTCACATGACTGACACGTGTAAATTTAACTCACACGTTAAGAAATGTCTCTGAATAAAAAGATCAAAATAGGTATCAGTGTCACCTTAGACAGGGTCATCAATCAGGCCACCTTTGAAAACAGAAAGGGACAACAACCCCCGACTCCCAGTTATTATGTGACTAAATCGCTCTTTTTTTTTTTAAGGTCATGTGATATCAGCTCTACTTCCTCTGTGACAGTACGCATGTGATTTGGAAAACCTGCAGGTTGAGCTTTAAAGCTTCAGAAACAACAAACAGCTGCATTCTGTCTTACATGAGAAAGGCCACTGTAGCGATGACTCCACAGGTGTGATATGCATGATGAAACTCAGCCTCAGTCGGGTATTTCACTGCTGCATCAATGATGATCCACCAGCCGGTGAAAAACTGCAAAAACAACAGGTTATGTAAATATGTAAAATCTTCTATATATATACATATACATATATATATGCCTTTATTGTATTAAGGAAATCAGTAGAAATACCAGGACTCCAGCAGCTATAGAGGCAATTGTGTTTCTTCGCTCTCCCCAGTCCACATTACACTCACAGTCTCCGCACCGGATCCCGTCCAGAAATCCCGACATGACTCTGGAAAAAAGTAAATGTAGGTGTAAGTCAGGATTTAAATTAAGAGAACAGGCAGCTCAGTTTAAACAGTCTGAAAAAAATTAAATAAATAAATAATCTTTTTATTAATAACCTCTATATTATTCAAAGGCATGTCAAGATCTAAATAAAATAACATAAATAACGTATTTAACTCAAAAATTGGGACAGTCCTCAGCAGAGCTGCCAAAAAATTACACTTAGCCTATAACACAAAGGGCTGATATTGTGTAGAATAGCTCAAGAAAATAAAATTAAAAATCAATACATAATATAAATATTATACATAAAAATCTGTTAAAAATCAAATCAAACCTTAAAAAGCAATGAGAAGGTGAATAAGACAAAAATCTAAATAAAATAATTCAATTTAAAATATAAAAGGTTCAGAAAAGGAAACTATAAAATACAATAGGCTAAAAATTATTTGTTAAATCTTAAATAAATGTATTAAGGAGGTCAAAAAGGGGAAAAAAGGGGGGGGGGGACAGTAAAATAAAAATGTTTTTAAATGTTCAGTATAATAAAATAAAATACAAATAGCATAATAAAGAAATTGGTAAAACATTTATACAACTGAAAATAATACACAAATAACACCAGACACAACAACAATTTTATAGCTGTAATCTACTCCCCATTGACTTCTGATGGACACAGGCACTCTGGATTTGTCCTGAACCTAAGGACTGGTGGAGACCTATTCAAATAATGACGCTAAGCCGTCTACTTTAGTTTCAATAAGTGAACTTCAAGGTTCTGAAAGATGGATTATTCTGGTTCTTACCACAGCTACAAGACTATTACAGAGTCCCTGGAGGCCTCCGTCTGGAGAATGGATAACAACAATGACACAGCTGACTCCCTATGTGACTCTTAAAACAGTAAAAATGGGTCACTGAATGTAGTAAGGAAAACGTGTTTCAGTAAAATTTCCACCCCATTGTGTACAGGAAGAACAGCAGATTTATTAAAGTTTAAATTAATGATGACATCACACTTTCCAAAGCCAGCCAGGTGCATTCCTGACTCCACTAATGTAAGTGCAGGCAACCTGAAAAACAGCTGTTCATTATGTCTTGATGCATTCTCAATCATCCAGGAAAGTAAATCTCCAAAAGTTGATTCTGTTCATCTGGACGTAGCGTTTTGTGGGAGAAACGTTTCGTCACTCATCCAAGTGACTTCTTCAGTCTCAGAGACTGAAGAGACTGAAGAAGTCACTTGGATGACGAAACGTTTCTCCCACAAAACGCTACGTCCAGATGAACAGAATCAACTTTTGGAGAGCTGTTCATTATGTTTATTTCCAATAATCAATAAGCGAAGTCGGAAAAGTGGACTGAAATCTGACACACAAATCCATCAGTGCGCAGGCGCCGTACAGTAGGCTCATGCTCGCGCACAAACACCAACAATACTGTAACTCCACAAATAATCCCTTTTAATCACCACCTGCAACATCCATTCAGCCCCCGAGGGGATGATAAGAGCAGGTGTAAGTTTTAGAAACTCAAAGAGTGCTCGTGTGTTTGATTAGAAACCTGCGTCGTCGCTTTCTTTTGTTCATCGCTTTGGTACTAGCAAACATTTCCTTGAAGGTTTCTTCTCGCTACGAAGTCGCTGAAAAAAAATATCACGAGCCAAACGACAGCGGTGGGAACGGACAGAAACACACATCCCGCCAGTGTTACCCGTTCTTCTTGCCATTTTCAAAGGAATTCCTACCTTTTATTCTCGCTTTTTGATGTGTAAAACCTTTGGACAAACCCCACTTTGCTTCCGACAGAGCTCCGTCATGCACATGCGCAGTTAACCCACACCCTTTTCGATCAAAAACGCTGTTGATGTTGTTGCCTTCAGGAGCAATGGATAAAGTGTGAATTTGTAAACATCTCACCTTTAAACTGAGGTTTATTTAATTCCAGTTACTCTTGACCAGTAAAATTATTGCATAGTAGCCTTCTAAATTCCCCTTTTCTTTAATAAGTGCAATTAATATACAAGGGTTCACATTGTCCCATTTAATGATCCATTAATAATAATAATAATAATAATGTATACTTTATTTTAATGGCGCTGTTTTAGTGTTTCTGAAATAAGGCTGGTATCACATCTTTACAGTACCTGCGCATTTTACTGAAAAACACTGTTCATTACTCTTTGCACAGCTATTCAGTGGCCTGAACAGGAGGGCCAGTTACTGTTAGTGACTGTTACATTTGGCACACTTATATGCTATTTATAATATAAGGGACTGATATAATATGATAATAACCAATATATATGTGACACATAAGTAGAACTGTGGCACTTTATTCTAATATAATAAAATACTTTACATTTCTGTCCGCATTTCTTTATATGATTTAAACAATCAATTACAAAAGAATTCAGATTCTTTATTTAACTCAGCTCCTTATTTTGTGATTGTCGTGGGTTTTTTTTTTTTCATCTTTCTGAGCTGGTTCAGTTTGTGTTATTGAGAGAATTTTTTTTTTTCGTGTTTTGGTTACTGTAACACACTAATTTCTTAGTTTTGGGGATAAATAAAGTACATCTTACTTCTTTCATCCTTGTCTTCTTTCTTTCCCACATTAACCTCCTGAAACCTCGTGTTCTCATATGAGAACATAACATTTTGTTTTTTCTGCTCCTTTCTGCTGAACAAAGTATTTTACATTTGGTTAAACTATGGCAACTTTATTGTATTATACTATAACATAAACTTATAATCCCTGCACGAGGACATACTTTAAAAAAAATGTATTTTTATGCTTTATTTTATATTATATAGATTATGCTTAATTTTTATATTTACCAGGTTAAACTCATCACAAATATCTAGAAATTAAAAATGCATTTCATTAGCTTGAGTCTCAGGAGGTTACATGGCCGGGACCACTAAATCCAGTAATCCATTATCTATGCATTTAACCCCTGAGATGTCTTAACTTCCAATAATACATCTCAGTTTTTATGCATTAAAGGAACCCGTCTGTACAACTATTTGGGCTGTAACATTTTAACATAGACCAAAAAAGCTTTATTTAGCTTTTATTGTGCAAAATGAAAGAAAACATCACCAGGTCATCACCTGGACTGTTGTGACTTCCATCCACAACTAAAGCCGAGGCCGGCTGAGTTGGTTTTTGTGCTGTGACGCGTCTCCAATCAGCCATACTGAGTCCTACTTGCATTTTGCGTATTAATTTTAAAGCAAAACGACAAACTTTTTGCTTTCAATTAAAACAAATAGCGCATGTATTAACTGACGTGCTAAAATGACGGTCAACAGAAAAGTTTGCCCACAAACCACTCACCCAATGACCCTGTTGCGAACTCCGGCGTCAGGTAAATAATATGCGACCACACCCCCATGCAATCACCTGATATGCAGGAAAATCTAAACACCTGTGCCACCATAACAAATAAACAAAAGACAAACATTGACTTTGGCTCTTACATGGACTTTTTCCTTGTCAATTAAAAAAAAAGTTCAATGTTAATTCACATAAAAAAAGACACTTCTATTGTAAAGAAGAGAAGTAGCGAAAAAACAGGTGTTTATTTATCTTGGGCTGACTTTGGTGTAGTAGAGCAGGTCATTGGTGATATCTTAGGTCAGCAAGAAGGATGTAAGTCCAATGATCCTTGGAATTTTCTTGTTTTCCAGAGCCATGCAGTAGGCTGGATCGGACCCTTCAATGGACTGGCTTTGGCCCCTGGACTTTGTTTTATATCAAAGTAGTATTGAATACACGAACTGCCTTTTTGTGGAAACTTTACAAGTTTTTCCAAAGAAAATGCAGAAATTTCCACAAACCGCAGAGACAGGAATGAATAAAAATAAGCAAATTCTTAACAGAGATGTAAATACTATTTAAATATTGAAAAGATAATGATAAACAAGAGAAGGAAGGCGGAAGTGACTGAAGTTTATTTTATTTCCACGGTAGCATGTTTGGTTTTGATTCTAATCTTGGGGTGCAACTAAAAAGTGGATAAACTTCATACTTTTTGTGTATCAGATGTGAAAGGAAACAGATTTCTACAGTATTATCTTGCCTTGTTTCTCAAGGATGTAGATCATCTAGAAGCCACTGACTATAGGCTCAAACAGATGGGGGATTTGTGCCTGATACCTCATGTGTGAGTCACATGACAGGCCCTTTAGCCCTGCTGCCTCTGACCCTCTCAGTTACCATAATCTGTATTACCCGAGTACACACAGAATCCATTTAAGGCTGCACCATCAGACAGCATCTACTTTATTGAGGACTATTGTAGAATTTTGATTACATGGAGTATATAGTCACAAAAATATCAGAATATCAGGTTAGTGGTTCATTAAAAAAATAAAGAAAAAGGTTTTAAAGTCGTATACAGACAGTTTATAGCATGGTTTTGTTAAAATGCAAAACTGTTCAGTATAAATGAGCAGATTCTTCAGTCAGATGGGCAAACACAAGATGACAGTCATCTTAGAGGAAGCCGAGCAGCTGCAGGGCAACAGATATGGAGAGAATGATGACTCCGAAATAGCCGATGTAGCCGTAGGCACCGTTCATCCTCTTGGCTGGATCTGAAATGAAAGGACAAAGCAAACATTCATCAAAGCAGGATTGTATGAAGAAAACGAGGCTAAAACTTTCTG
>VUQG01028462.1:28626-78849 GCA_015106755.1 Etia nguti | reverse complement strand
CTCTCCACCCACCCCCCCCCCCCCCCCCCCCCCGCCCCCAACCTTTCATCAAGGGTTGGCTGGTTCAAACACTGAACATTTGGATATTAGTTTCTTGAGGGCAGGGCTGCGAGGATTCATGCGAGGCTTCACTAAACAGATATGGCCAAGAGTTGTGCTGTGATCTTGTAGTTGGAACATTTGTCATCATGAAAACATTTTCATGGTGCAGTTTGTTTTTAGACACATTCTTTTTAAATGGGACCTATTGTGCTGATATTACCTCCATGCTAGCTTTGCATTATTCACAGTTTAGAGTAATCTTTCTTTGTCTTATATTGGGCTGTGGTGCAACTCTCCTGTTCATCTGGCATCTAAAGAAAAAAAAAAAGCAAGTTTTATTGCCTCTCTTCTGATTGGCTGCCCCTCACAGATAGAAGGTTTGAACAGCAACCAGAGCCTTCTTTGCCTTCATGGGGATTTCTTGCTGACCTCCTTGTTTTTTTCTTTTGGAAACATTTTTGCATAATAGGTCCCTTTTAACTTTCTCTGGTCCCTGTGCCCTTCAAATAACACCCACAGTGTAAATAAACATCTGTAGCTCTAAACCTAGTAGCAACTATCAAATGAAAACCCGGTGCTTTATACTCTTATGCATCGAGATCTTAACCAATCTCATTTTAGCATCATGTGCTCTGTTGAGTGTGACAGATGCCCGTGCAGGGTTAAGCTCATTTTTAAGTAATCCTTGAGGAATATAAATGGCATTATATCAGCGTTTGGTCATATTTGCATACGTTATAGGGGCTCTTTAACTATCTCTGCTTCCATTACAATATGGCGGTGGTCATTAACAAGATTGTAACCAAAAAAGTGCTTTTGTTTTTGGTTTGGTTTGGTTTTTTAATCAGAAGAACTTGCCTTCATTGCCTCATCTATCATAAAAAAAAAATAACAAATTAAAAAAAAAAAAAAACTAAGTTAAAATTCTTTCCGTCTAAAATCTTAACAACAGCACGTCCCATAGCAGACTCAATTCCACCTCTTAAGTATGTCCTTTGACTGTTTAAGACCTTTGGATGTGAAAATCCTCTTACTACACACACGAATGGTCTACTCAAGCTTCCTAAGTATCTAAACTCTGCAGCAAAGGTCTCAGCTCAGCCTGTAGCATACAACACAGCTACAGACACAGTACAGCAGCTGTGCTGTCAATCATAAACTGAGTTTCTGAACTCACCATCACTTTGAGAAGATGTAGAGAGTTCATCTTTGCACAAATGTGCTCATATTTCATCACCTGTCTGTACGTCGGTCCAGTATTTGAACACAAACCAAAGAGAGTACACCACTCAGCATTGTATTTGGTTGAAGTTGCTGATGGAGACGACGTCTGGCTATGTTGAACTTAACAACTGGTGTCTTGACGAATGTCTTTAGGAGTTTTTTGGAGCTGATGAATGAAGGACAGTTGGTTCACTTTTCGAACAGTTGGCCGCCTTCTTCCCCACTCAAAGACCAGCGTTTTCAGTTACTGAATTAAAATGTCACCGACCGATGAAAGTCTAGAGGATTCATTTATCACGAGTATGTGAAGAGTCAGATGTGTAGCAATAACATGTGGATATGAAACCAGTTTCCCACAAGCAGCGTAACCCTTGATCTTCTAACTTCTCTCTAAAATCTTTCGACATAGAGTTTTTAACTGATTTAATTGGAATAGTCTGACATTTTGGGAAAATGTTTCAGTCACATACTTCATGTGTTAAACATAAGGTCAAACCAGCACAATCACCAGATGGGGAAGTAGCTAGCATTACTATGTCTTAGTGCCTCCATTTCCCAGACATGGATTAAGCTAAGATAGACCATAAACTTTTTCCACTGGAGGTCTTCCTTGGATTTAGTCTGGGAGGAGGTTTAATCCATGTTGGAGAGTAACAAAATCCACTGGCAAGCACTTTTAAAGTTGCCACTTTGACGCAGTTTTGCTGTTATCCATATAATAAGAAACATATAAAGATGAGTTAAGGAAAAGAGAATTCCCAAAATGTCAAACTGTTCTTTTACAACTCTATTGATGTCTTAACCTCCGAACACCCAAGCTCTTGCTTGAGATTTTAATTTCTTCTAGCTATTTCAGATTATTGGGACCTGATGAGTAAAGTAATTTTAAAGATTACCATCACATGGGGACACTGAGTCAACAATGGTTGATTGTTTATTGAGCAGAATGAAGTTCGGGGTGGAGAAAAGCTAAACTCTGTTGTCGCCATAAGAGGATGCAAGTTCTCCTTGAGGTTTATCATATATCTTTTTTTCCTGATCTAAGTTTGGACAAACATTTTTTTTGCCTCTTGCATATGTACCTACTCACTTTTATTCTGAACCTTTCCATAATGCGTTTGCAACTTTTTGACTAGTCTTATTATTATTTAACAGAATCCATTGACTTTGGTTCCAGTGTTCTGATAAGTTGGAATGATTGTTGTCTGTTTCTGTCTGTTGCTTTTTATGATCCACATTTAGTGAAACCTAACTTTGTCTGTGAAGTACACCTGTATGCGACTGCTGCCAACATTTCTAGTCGGATTACATATTTAGGGTCAGGTAAAGCACCTGTTTTACTACTGCAGTCTACTACTAATCTGAAGATGAAAGCACGTTTGGTTAAACAGTTTCAAACCATTGACGTTTAAGACACGAGTCACATCTTGATCCCAGGTTTTCTATTGGATGTCTACACAATTAGTGCCTTTATAAGATGTTCAAGATGGGAATGAACATATGGCATAAGTCATATGAATTGCTTGGCCTGTACTTTGGTTTTTAAAGCTGCTACATGTGGAAATTGAAACATAATGACTTTAGCAATCTCACAAAACTCTTTCTGAAGCTGTGCCAGAAATAAATTAATGTCACGCTGACATGTCGCTGTCCTCAAACTACAAAGAGTCCCTAATTTGGATCGATTTAGAAAGATGTGGTTTATCTTTGGGCTTTTTCACACTCTGTTGTTAATTATACTCTTCTCTGTCAAAAGATTGTTTTGGAATTTTATTGGCAGGGATGCAGCTGTTGGGAACAGTGTACTGCTGACACCCTCTGAAATTTGAGTTGCTTTAGCTAAAGTGAGGCTCTAAAACCTGTTTTGGTTGATGCTTTGAAGAAATTGTGCGCCTCCAAATAAAAGGACCCAAACGTATGGCGGCTATTTCTTCAAAATACAACTTTAAAGTACACGTAGCAGTTTTACCTTCAAGAACTTGTATCAGCCTTAAAGTCAGCTGAGGCATTTGCAAACAGAGCTAGGTGGTGCACTCCTCACTTGTTCTTCAAGTCTGTTTTTTGCACTTATTTGTGCCTGTTGCTGTGTTAAATCCCCAAAACTACGACTACCTGACCCTCTTTGAGTTTGTCACTACTACACAAGTGCATGGTGCTCTTTGTACGCTTACACTATTGTAGCTTAACCCAGCACAAGAGAGCTAAGAAGAAGCTTTAAATTGAACACCAGCAAATTGTACTTAATATTGTACCGTTGCCACGTGTGTTGCCTGTTCTGTACACTAAGATATGCCCCTTTTTCACATGATTATTGGATGTGTAACATGGAGATTTCATCTCAGGGTAAACTTTAAAAAAAAAAATGTTGTTGTTGTTGTTTTTTTGGGTGGTTTTGACTCCTGACAAAATAACATACTTCCCTTAAACAATGGCTCTCGAACTAAAGGTAGACAATGCTATGTCACATCCACTTACAGTGAGTTATAATTATGACTAAATGGTTTGGTGCAAACCTCATAGTCAAAGGGCAAACTTTGCACCAACTTAGAACAATCAGGAGGCGAATACGCCAAGTGCAAAACAACCACAAAAGCTTGACATAGTTTGACTTAAGTGCGGATTACTGGTGCAATCACAGTCACGCCTGAGCATTCACACCCAAGCTGTAGTGGTTGTGAAAAGCATTTTGGAAAACCTAGTGAGGGTTGTGGCACTTGAATGGAGAATAAATTGAACATTACTTCCAATGAGGGGAAAAAAAAAAAAAAATGGCCGAAGGTGTATAATGTGTGTGCGCCTTTTCTGCAGCTGACCAAATCTGACCTGTGTCCAAACCTGGGTTTGAAAACATGATTGAGCCAAGATAGTTCATCATTTTACAAGTGACATGTTTATCAGTAGGCTTGAGTTTGCAGTTTGTAACCTATTGAGGAAATCACAGAAGTAAATGCAATTTCATTCCTGTTTGTACTTCATATCTCTTATGTAATCGTTCATTAACTTGCTTTAGTGAAAAGAAGGATTTTCTGCATTGTTTTTTTTTTGAATAAGTAACATTCGGAGAACATGTGAAGGCTGTGTTGCCGCCATCGATCATTCCTCCTGTTCTCTCATGAATGACCATATTGCTGTTTGTTTGGACAGTGCTCTCATCATAGTTATTATACTGTTACGAATTTAATAAAGCGGTTCTGTACTTTTCAGGTTTTTGGAGTGATTTTTCTTATGAAGCAAATATTGATCACGCCTTCATACTTCCAAATTAAACTGACATGAATAGTAGATCCACAATTAAAGCACAATTATGTTTTAGTAGCATTTAATTTGAATAATATTTTGGGGTGACATGGGAGCTATGGGTATATTAATGACACAGATTGTACCAGATGCAATGACATCCTCTCCAGGTGTTTTTGAGATAAGGATTGTGAAAGTGAGCTTACAGGAACCACCTCCTTCGTTCCATGACGCAAGTGGCTGTATATATTATGCCCTTGGTTGGGTTTTCTATCGATCTCTATTTTCATGTTATAGCTGAAAAACATCTGGAGAGCATTTCATTACATCTGGAATAAATGTTCACTTGGACGCAAGAATCAACAGGTTAGGTTCATCAAAGGTTAAGATCACCAGGACCCCACATCTCTCTCATTCTTGAGTTATATCCCAGGGAAACCTAGAGGGATTTATGTATTTATTTTTAACATCTAGCTCAAAAGTTAATTCGGTAACACTAATCTTCACATTATACATTTCATTTGTACAGACTGGCTGGCAGACACCTGTAATGTGATCATTCTGGTTTGAGCAGAGTAGCCAGCAGCTCTGTGGGGCTGCAGATGCTTGGAGTAAAATGCAAATGTCAGCATGCTGACAACAGCAATGCTAAATCTCTATTATCTAGCATAGTGTTTTAATACACTATCACTCAGTATAAAGGCCTAAGCACACTGTACAGGGGAAGTTGCTGAGGTTGTATTATATACATTTTAGAGTATGTATTACATTTTGTGGTGATACTTTTGTTATTTTTATACAGTTTTTTTGCTTCAAAACATACATTTTGCTAGGTGAAACATTTAATGTGCTTACGTGTGCACAAATACACAAATACAGGCTTGCAGAGTGCTGAAACTCCTTGCATCAGGAGATTTTCTGGATAGCAATTCATTTCAAGCTTGGTGGTCTACTACTGGCAGCATCCTAGGCTCGGAAACATCCTGTGGTACCCTCGAACATATGTTCCAAATACTGCTCTAACCTAAAAACTTTAATCCACTTGTGGCACGACTGGATAAGTAAGTTCCTCGGTCTTTAATTATTATCTCAATCTGTTTTAAAGTTGTTGAGACGTTTCACTTTCGATCAGTGTTACTGGCAACCTGACAAACCAACAACTAATCATGTAGTTATGCCACAAACAGGCTTAAAAAAACCAATAAAACATTTACATCTACATCTACAGTCTTTACACCCAAAATTTAAAATAAAAAACAAAATAAAAATCCAGCTAATACTCTAGGAGAAACAGCTCTTTCACACCAAACTACACTTCCTTGCCATCTCCCTGCTGCCCTACTTATTTCTTGTTCTGAATGCATCTCACTCTGACCTGCATTTAAATGCACCAATCTGCATTTTGGTCTCGAGTAGCTGCCATGCCTGTGCAGTTCCAGTGTAATTGATCATTACTGCAGCAGGATGTGGCGGCTTTGATGTAGCAGCTTCTCCTGCTGGGAGGTTGGGATGAATTACTGATGATGATAACACTGTTTATATTTTCATACTCAGTCTCTATTTAAATTCTCACAAACCTCCCTGAGAGACTTAAGAAATGGGTCATGCAACAATATATCGGTTTCATACAGCATGTGCACCATTTTTTTCCCGTTGGCTTGTTATCACAGTTGCTGTGCATTTGCCCAGTGGGGTGTTTATATAGAAATCACATGATCTGACAAATCTGATGGCTACTTTTTAAAAAGTGGCCTCTAAGTTTTAAAACATTTCAAACATGTTAAAATAATACAATAAAAGCATAAAGAAAATAATGATCACAGTAAATTACTTGATATGTTCACAGAGGACTACAAACATGCATATGCTTATTTAATCCTACCCTATTCTGTGCTCTTCCTGTTTGTATCCTGCCCTATGAAAAATCCTACATTTATTTGATTTTATAAACCCAGATATGTGTATTTACAGATATGTACACACCTATCAAAAATAAAAAATAACTGCAAATGATTGGTAAGACACCAGATCAAAGCCCTTTCCCCCCATACCTTGACAAAAACCTGATTTTGTACCTCTTTTTAAACTGGGTCATGCTTCAGTTCATCACTTGGTCCGTTGCTCAGTCCGCAGCTTCACTCCACATACAGAGATGCAAAAACTTTTTATTGTCATACGAACACAGAGATGTTTTAAATACAATTTCCCCCTCAAATATTATCCACCATCCCTGTAAAAAAATGTTTTGGATATTGTCAGGAACTAAGTAAGTAGGAAGTAAGTAGTTTATTATTTTATACAGAATTTGTACAGTGTGAAAATGAACCACACTGGTGAATTTGATTGTTTTGGATTTTAAGAGTAGTATTATAGATAATCCATGATATTTTGTAACCAGTATTATGGATCATCCTTCTGGCCGTTTTTTGCAATATAAATAATTATGCTAGTAGCATTTATAAATATTGCTCCAAACCTCTAAACAGTCATCTAAATATGGTGTAACCAATGAGAGGTAGAGATTGCAGTAGAGTAGTGATTTCTGGATTTCTGTTTTATTTTATGCAGTGTTGAAATGCTTCTCAAAACTTCACTACGTATATGTTCTATATGAGATTTCCGATTTTTCTATCGCCTGTTATCGCATCAAGAAACGTATTTTCACGAACTCTTCCAGTGTCCACCCCATGTTTTATGACTCAAGAATGGTGTATTCCTTTTACAATTTACAAATATCAGAATTTTACTTTTACTTACTCTACTTTTACTTTACTTTTTTTGGGGGGGGGGGTTTGTCCTGTCAAACCACTTTTGTACTTTGCACATTTTCTTTAAATTTGCATGTCCTGGTGTCCCCCAGGTGTATGTACTGGGGCCAAATCTTTTCATAATTTATGTAAAAGATATTTGTCAGCATCGGCTATATTAAAAAGATATTTTTTAATTTTTTTAATTTTTTTTTTTTTTTGCAGATGGCACAGGTATTTTTTGTTCTTGGGGAAATTTTTTTTTAAAAAGTGATAAACTAATTAAACAATACATTTGACCAACAAGTGATCATTTGAAGACACTTGTACCTTTTCTCAACACTGTCCTAAACTAAGCATTGAAATACATTTTACTCACTCGCCCAGCATTACAAGAAAATGGGTCATAAAATCAAAATGTTTTACATCTGAGTGCATTAAAGAATGATAATCCCGTACATTAGAAATCATATTTTAACATTAGCACAAGTTATTTAATACAGTGAGTTACAGTACTGTTCATTGTATCCAAACTGAAAGTGCAGTTTATTATTGATACATGCTGGTGATGGTTTAACCTTTGAATTTCTTGATTTTATTAAAAATACATTTTATTGTCTCTTTCTTCTACTGTGCTGTGTTTAAAGTGCCTTATAATTCATTTTGGCAGATCTAATCTTAGTCTACAACGCATTTGTCATTTAGCAAATCTTTGTCTACAGTTTCTATAAGTCAGGCCTATGTGCTAAAGTCTTCCTGTGCACTGGGACGCACTTCATCTGGATACAATATATTTGGTTTGTTAATGTGAGATGTTTAGATCGTTTGGCACTTATCCTTTCCTGTCCACGGCCTTCGTGTGCATATCTTTGGCTACAATTGCTGGAAATTCCTACATGGTAAAAATGTCCTTTATACAGATTCCAATAAAGGAAGAGGGAAAAGCTCAACAATTCAATTTATTGGAAAAACAGATATAACACATGACTATGGCCACAGTTCAAATAGACCTTTACAACTGATATCAAGCTTTTTTGTATGTTTCTCTGTGTATTTGAGGACTGCTACATTTACTTTAGCAATGAATTTGGGGGGAAAAAAACAGTTTACTTCCACCATTGCATGATAATATTTTGTTGTCATTATAGCAGCTCCCACAGGTAAAATGGTGTAGTTGCACATTTGTGTTAATTAAGCAATGATGAAAGTCATTTCATTATTTTTACAGTGCTATTTGATGTCCTGTTTTTCTGGTGTATTTTCTCTGTGTGAGCATGCTCTGCATACACCGGCCTCAGTCTGTGTCATTCGAAGCTCATGTTGTCTCCCTGCTCTGTGCTCTGGTCTCGCGCAGGCTGTGTGAGCGTCTGTTAGGAGATTACAGCAGATTAACATAATCTTGACTGAGAGAGCAAATCCAAGGTGCGCATCACTCTCTCTACAGGGAGGGATGAGGCAGATTGCCACATCAGTGGGATCGGCACAAGGCAAACAGCATAACAAACATGCATGAAAGCTGTGTTTATAGTGAATATTGCAAAACTGGTGGTGATGTTTTTGAGTTAAAGTTGCCAGTTGGCATTTTTTGCTTCTAATTCTGTAATACTGTGTTGTAATGTGTGTTTTTCTTTGCACAACTGACGCCCACAGAGTTTGCTTTTGTTATACTGTGCTCCTGTGCACTCCTCCTTTCCTTTGTGTTGCTCTTTTCAGTCCACTGATCCCAGTGAGGCCAGTGCATACCACACTTGTTTGTGTTTCTGGCCTTGTTCTGTCTTTTTGAATAAAAAGCAAATGACTACCGGTTTAATACACAGCCTATTTCCTAATAATGTTGTATTTTCTCATTTGAATATGCATATTGGACCTTATCCAACTGTTCCGCTCCCCACTGACATCAGGATTTCTTCTCTGGTGCAAATTTAAATAAGAAGTTTCAGCATTGTCTCTTGGATGCACTTAATCTGAATTATAATTTCACGCAAACGTTCATGCTAAATCCTATCCTGGCTTTGGTGATTCCCACTGTGAGGTTCAACTTTGTGATCTGCAGTGACTGGACAGATTGCCGTGGAATTTGGCATATTTTCCTGAGGAAGAGAGCTTCAGTGTCAGTCAGCCCCAAACTCTGTCTCATGGAGAAATACACACAAACTAATGACACACATATTTGTCTCAGCTCTTTGTGTTGAGTCCTAATAATGTAGCAAATATGCTAACACAGGTAGCTAAAATAGCAATGATGACAGGCACTATAGCAGCTAACATAAACGATACACAACCTCAGTTCAATAAAAGTCAAGAGCCTGTGAGCAATGTAAATAAACAGAACGTAATGATTTGTAAATCTCATAAACCCATATTTTATTCATAATGGGGCATAGAAAACATATCAAATGTTTAAACTGAGAAAATGTACCATTTTAAGAACAATAGTGCATTTTGAATTTAATGGTAGCAACGTGTCTGCAAAAAGTTGGGCCGGAGCCATGCTTACCATTGTGTAGCCTCTTCTTTTGACAAAAGTCTGTAAACATTTGGGAACTGAGAAGACCAGCTGTTGGGTTTTTTGGGGGAGGAATATTGTCCTATTCTTGTCTTTTAGAGGATTCTAACTGCTCAGCAGTCCTGGGTCCTCTTGGTCATATTTTTCATTTTATGATGTGTCAAATGTTTTCAGTTGGTGAAAGATCTAGGCTAAAATTCAGCACACAGACTCTTCTACTACAAAGCCATGCTGTTGTAATAGATGTAGTATGTGGATTAGCATTTTCTTGCTACATATGCGTAGCCTTCCCTTAAAAAAAAAAAACATCATCACAATTGAAATGTACAGTACTCTAAAACTTGTAATAAACCTGTCAGTGTTGATGGGGCTTTTCCAGATGTGCAAGCTACTAATTCCATAGGCACTGATGCACCACTATAGCATCAAAGACAGAGGCAGAGTGTTAATAATAACCTGATGGTCCCTCTCCTCTTTAGTCTGAAGGACTGCCTATATTCTTTGCCTATATTATATTATATATTATTCATTATTTTGATGTAGAATTGAAATTGATGTGAAAAAAATCAGGCACAATTCATGTCTTATAAACTTTTTTTTTTTTGTACCAGGCTGTAAACGTGATTTCAGGCATATTAACATGGAAATCTATGGAGTCTGACTAACTCCTGGAAATGCATTTTTTTCACTCGTATTTTGTTTCATTTGTGCAAAAAAACCCAGATTTGAAAAAGCAAAAAGCTCTCCTAAAACAATAATGTAAAATAATCATGTTTCAAATGATCAGCTTAGATATTAAATTTGCCACCTTTTTCATTTATGGATGGAGGAATCCGCTTTAGCCTCAGTTTATACCTTTCAGTGAAGAATTGGTTTTACTTCCCCATATTGTACCTGGCAGGTTAAATGACTTCAGATTTACTACTGTTACAGTAATCTGATTAGTAAGACTCAGATTAAACCACTGCACACCACAGTAGGAGACCAGCACTTTCCACCTTCACACAGTCAGTGGTTTTGTTCACAAAGATTTTGTCCAAAAGTCACAGTGACAAAGGCGTGTTTGTGTTTATTTAGGATTGTGTGTATCTTCTTATTGACTTAAATCTAAAGACAGAACAGGTGGATGTGGCATTTAAACAACATATACAGTGCTGTGTGTTTTGTGACTTTAAGAATTAGAATTTGAGATCAAAACTTGGTCATGAGGTAAAAGCAGAGGCAGGCCTGAGCTTCTGGTTTTATGCAAATAATGTATAGACTACAGTGTGTTTAAATTCATCTGACTGCCAGGTGATACATTGTGAATTTCCTAGGTGGTAGACGTAGTGCATAGGGTGCAGCATTCATAAAGCACAGATCCACCCTGGGTGAGGACACTTAAAGCATTCCACATCAGTGCGCTGTCTTCGCAACTATTCAGAGGCTTGTAACAACAAGCGCCCACGTGCAGAAGCAGCACGTATACGAACAGTAAAAATATCTCATTAAACTCTGGGTGAATCTATTAAATACAGCATGTTTTGTCTTTTTATATCCCAATATAACAGACACTCCAGAGAACATTCAGTACAAAAACAAAGTATCTGCATGATGTTTCCTGTGCACATTGTGGCAAACTCGCTCTACAAGTTTATTCTACATGATTTATTACAGAAGCATACTCTGTGCGCCTGCCAAACGTTAAAGGGTTTAATGTTGCGGTTGAGCTGGAGATTGTCGCAGCTATCATTTGGCGAAAGGCGGGATAAGCCATGGAAGGGTCGCCACTCTGTCACAGAGAGAGACAGACCACCATTCACACCTAATTTAGAATCATCAGCTAACCTAACCGCACGTCTTTGGACTGTGGGGGGAAGCCAGGGTACCCACGCAGACGGTGAAAGAACATCAAACTGCCCACAGAAAGGCTCCACCTGGCCATTGCATTTAAACCCAGGATAATTAAGCATTTTAAATTTCTGCATTTGTCATGTGAATATTGTGCAAGAACTAAATAACTATTTGAGAGGCAAAGAGAGAAAATATGTCCTCAGCACTTTCAAATAGCTGGAAATGAACAATTATTAATTTATAGGCGCCGAACTGAATTTTAAGGTCAAAAGAAAAAACAGTACCCCTTATTTCAACTAAGCTGTCAGTTCCCCTTGTGAGGTCAGCACTGGGGCTTGTGCCTTAATATTGACAAACAATAAAAGTTCAAGTTACAAAAAGCTGCTGAATTTTTTAAGTGGAAGAATAAGTTTTATGGCTTGCTGTGACATACATTCCATCCACGGTGAATAAAACTAATTTTTTTATTAGTACCAAAAATGTTAAAGCTTCAAAATGCACAGTACAAAAAAACTGTGGCTATGTCCATCTTCTATATACAGTCTATGATACAGCTAAGAGTTCAGAGTTTATTGTGTCTCCTCTTCTGCTTTCAGTAAAGTAACACAAACACCACTAAAGGGAAAAGGAGAGAAAAGCTATTTTGCAGGTATTAAAGAGAATATATGATTTGTTTGTGGTAATTGTATCTTTAGACCTAACATCATTGACTATCTGTCACATTATCTGTGACTTTGATAAGAAGGCATCATTCCTCTCGCACTCACAGATGAATCTCTAAAGAATGCCTGACTACAGAGGGCTTTTCCCAGGTTCAGATCCATGTTTACGCACTGCAGGCAAGTGTGGTGAATAAAGTCCACTCAGTTCACAGGTGCTCCATCTGATTTCAGAGTTTGTTTTATTGATTTAACAACAGAACACACAATGTGTCTGGAATGTGTTTATTTCCAGACACATTCCAGCGACAGTAGGCGGAGGTTTTGTGGAGCGTTCCGACTGCAGCTGGTCAACATGTTTTTATCATCATTTCCCATCGCACATGTAATGGCAGCGATCTCCTGCAGCTTGATCTTTGAGGATTTCACATTCTGTGCGTCGAAGCCACATGATTCAAACCTTGTGCATTTGAATTCCATGACACATCATATTTTAAAATGCAATTTCACCGGCTCTGTCCTCACAAAAATGTGAGAGTATTGTTTTTAAATGATTATTTGGGGACATTGGAGTGTTGATCAGATGACTCAAACATGTTGAAGACGTCATAATAGGCTCTGAACACATGAAAGGCATTTTCGATATTATTATTTAAAAAACACTATAAAAAATATTTGCTATACTAGTCAATTATGACAAAAATCCTAATAACGTCATCAAAAAAAAAAATACTGGATCTTGGTTGGAACTACATGAACAGTTCTCTCATCAGTAACGCTGCAATAAATACCTGGAAAGTCATTTAAAACAAAAATCAGTCAACATATGTACTTATTTCTGTTTCACCTCACACCCTGTTCCTGTACACTCCCATATGTGTGTTTAGGTTAATTTTGGCAAACAGTTCACCAATTAGCTCAGGAATGTGAGGACTGCTGCGTGTCCAAACAGAGAAGTAGCTGTTGTCAAATTACAACCTCGGGGTCTGTGTTTGTGTCATTCCTCAAGAGTGGCTCAGGAACTGGAGCATGTTTAACAGGAGCTTGGATCAGGAGATGTCTGCGTGACATTCGTCTCCATCTGTGACTTTTTTTGTACGACGTACCCCAGGTTATCCATATTAAAACCAAATGAAAACATCCCTCCTGTGTGAAAATGTTTCTTTTCCCCTACGGAGAGCACAAATTCTCAGTCTCTCATTTTGTATCACATAAACTCAACACGGAGCCTCGTCGGGAAGCTTTTACATGCAGTGTCAGTCAGGTTTCTAGCACACAGGAGGAGATGTGTTTCCTACCTTTAAATAAACACAAAACACATGGCTGGCATTAGCAGCCAGCAAAAGCAAAACAGTTTGAAGAATTCAGCTTCGAACATTTCCCCTCTTGAATCCCACGTGTAGAAAGTCCATGATGTTGGTCACTCATTCCTCCCTGAGACAGGTGACACTTCCATCTCATTAAAATGTCAACATGTCCTGGATGCTCCACGAAAGCTTCTTACAGGCCTGAGCCACGCAGGTCTCCGACAGCAGGCCTACACAAACGGCCATCAGCGACAGACGTCTCCTGCTGTTCAGGATCACTAGAGAGGAGATAAAATTATTAACACGCACCCTTTTTACATGTTTGCTGTGTTACTGGAGTAATCTGGCGTAATACAGAGAATGTGCAAACCAAAATAGTGTGAACTTAAACGGTGAGAAGCTGTGAAAGCACCTGTTACGCAAAGAAAGAAAAACAACCACACAAGCTGGACGTGATGCGGAATTAAGCAGTAAGAAAGCTGAATTCAGTACTTTGTTCACTGCTCAGAGGCTCGCCGCCAAAAACTCAGATTTTTATTTCCACAGATGCTGAAGAAATAATGACATGAAAACCAGAAACACGGACCTAAACCTTCGTGTTATATAATACGTTTATCTTCAAGTGCTGGGTCCTCTGAGGTCAGGATCACAGCAGCAGGGAGTAAGCTGCCAACTGCTGATGCTTTGAAACGTTGTTGGAAGAATGAAATACCAACCTCTTCCCTCATTTCTCATAGTTGAATCGAATGTTACCCCTAATTTCTTATGAAATTATGTTTGACCATCAAGTATTCAGCCAAGCCAAAGCATAAATAGTGTTTTAGATATATGGCTTTATGATATATGGCTGTGCTCTTGTCACAAGGAGACGTCGCAGCGAGAAGCTCCACATGTTTGATTTGGCAGTTTTAAGCCAGATGTCCCTCCTGACGCAACCACAAAGGGGATTGCAATTAATTCTACATTCATTTTATGATTTTTACTTTAAGTTTCAATTATCACAGGTCCCAATAAGATTATTGTCATAAATAACTGAAAACTGTGTGGTTTATTTGTTTATTTCTTTTTAAAGCCATAGCTGATTTTGCAGGTTATTACTGGGGGAAAAATACATAAAATGAGGCGTAAAATTCATGCAGTGTCTGTGCTGTTTTGCCTTTCTAGCAGATGTTGATGTGCTCACCTTATATTCAGCTTTATTAGTTTAATATTTCATTTTACTGTGATCTTGACAGACTTCATACTGCAGCGTGTATTTGTTTTTAATCCTTCCAACTCTTACCTAGCTTTCCTTCCGCCACAGCTCACGAGATATACGATATGTTCTGGATGAAAAGAGGTCATATAAATGACAAATCACATGCATGCAATTTAAGTTAACTGGCTTTGTTTTCTAAATCAAGTTTAACTGATTAGATGTGGAAATATTTTATTTGAAAGATAACCCTGACCTCTGTGTATCCTGGTGAGTTTAGTGGCACTGAGTGACTCACTTTAGGTTTTACTGAGTGAGAGATCAAGTCCACTTTATAATTTTTGTCCAGTGGGGTTATCCTGGTTATGCTCAACAGCTAAGGACTTGTCATTAATATGGATGGAAACTAACTAACTAACCATCGGTGCAGATCAGCTGCTCGGTTGGTAAACCAGGAGCACTTGTGGTGAAAATACAAATATCATGACTTTATGTGCACCACTTCTGGAAGTAATCCCATCTTGCACAGAAAGATGTTTCAGCATGTAACAATCACATGAAACAATCATGTTGCAGACATTGCAACTAGCACTGTTATGATCTTTCTTCATGAAGCAATGCACGGACCGCTGCATCCTCTCTGCCATGACTCCTTTTTATGGCAAGACTAGACATGCATGTGTGCATTGCCAGCAACTACAGGCATTGATAATAGAACTGATACCTCAGACACATAATGACTCCAATGATTTTAAAAATTTTGAACCACTTCTCAAATGGTACCCCTTTCTGATCCTCATCGCTTGTGACTGACAAGCCAGTAAGTGTCCAGTTTCACAGTCAGCTACACGGGGATGGCAAAAATGTTCATGATGAGGCTTTAAAGGAGGACTTTACAAGCACACGGGTGACGTCACAGTGGCTATGTCCATCTGTCTATACTGTTTGTGTATAACTTGCGGCCAATTTTTAGCATCTTTACGATAGACAAGAGGAGTACAGCAAACTCTGTGAATCACTGCCTCTGAAGGTTTTGTTTGTCAGGGCAGCTGTTCAAAATTTAGCGTATTCACATCTAAGTCTCATCACAAAAAACAACTAAGCATATTTTCCTCCAACACTGCTCCAGCATATCTACACTTCATCCACATTCATATCACTTTAATCCTTTAAACGTTCCATTTGTGGCTTTATTTTCAGTCTAATGTAAAGCTCAATTCAAATTCAACCTCCTCACCTATCAGAAACAACGCCATGGCTCCTCCGTATGACGCACTGAGTAACAACTTTTACAGACTAGTTTTTACAGAGGAAAACAGTTCCACAGAAAGCTTTGGCACAAGGAGTCTGTGGATTATGATATCACCTTCAGTGGATCTTTGCAATATACTGCATAAACTAAGTTACAGTCATCTCCACCACACTGCTGAGCGGGCAGAAGCAAAGCTATTTGATCAGCAGTGGATCTCTTACCTCTGATCGCCTGTGAATTTGAGGTGAGCACAAACAGTTTGATGAGGCCCAGGCAGAGCGGGGAGTAATCGTGCTCCCAGATGACAGCGGGGATGAGGAGGACTTTGCCGTAGCACGACAACAGCAGGGCTCTGAGGAGAAGGCTGAGCTCCATTGTCCCACCCTGCAGGCAGCAGACCACCACCCAAAGGAAGCACAGCACTCCGCCACAGAACGCTGACAGCTCTGAAGGTCCAACAGAGACACATATAAGCCAGATCATGTAGCTTATATACTGAAGATACATGAAACAGGGGTCAGTATGAGAAGATGGAACCTGGGTACTCAGGTCAGCCACAGTCAATTGGGAAAACTAGGTTTACCCATGTGACAGGATATTATTTTCTAGTAAATAATAAAATTTTATATGAATTAATGTTGATGACACTGAGTTGGTCTCAGTGATGAAGTTCACACTTTTTTGTTGTAATCATCGATTGTATAAATTTATTTGACATATGAATGCAAACACCGTCCAAATTATGATTTACATTTCTTCTAATACCAGTTTTTAAATGTTACATATTTAATGTTTGTTTTCCTTTTTATATTAAAAAAAAGAACAAAAAATTAAAACTGTGTTTTCTACTTCTCTTACAGACTGAACTGTGGCGAGCAAGAGATTTTTACCCAATCTACAGCCAGTTTTTACACTCATTTCATTTATTGATTTACAGTTTTTATAATAAAATATATCATGATTTAATTATTTACATAATTACTAAGAATATCTTTTTATCATATGAATACATTATTTTTTAAGCAAATATGTAAGAAGATCACTTTTTTTTTTATCATTTTACTTAATATCAACATATTACCTATGAAATTGTCAACTTTGTCCAGAATATTGTGTAGTGTCCAAAGTGCTACAGTGTCCAGTGTTACAGGGTTGTGGGAGGAGTGTTGTGGAGTATGTTGCAGGCTGTAGTGTAACAGGAAATGACACACATTGCAGGGCTTATATGCAGAGCTTTTGACTGTGGCTGACCCGATAAATGTCAGTTAAAGACAGCAGTTTATCCTCGTGTCTGGATGTTTTCCATATAACATTAGGAAGCGCATATAAGCTTATAAAGTCAGAGAATAATTCTCTTTGGAGCTTTGGAAAATAATAGGCAATCTAAAGATGTCATATTGGGCTCTGTGACATTATGAAGACTATTATTCATTATTTCCTGATTAAATAAATGATCTAAAGAGCATTTTAACTGATTATTAGAGTAATTTTAGTTGCAAGCTGACCCAGAATAGATTCACAAGTACTCGTATATATATGCAGTTGCTCAGAAACGTCCTTTCTAAGACAATACAGATCCAATTTAAGTAATAATTTAATACTTCACTCAACTCCCTGACACCGTTAACCCTCACGTGCTCCCATTTCATTGATGTTTCCTGTGCTCTGTGATAACACACTGATAGAAACTGTGTCTTATCATCTTACCAAGAGCAGCCAATCCAAACATGCCGTAGAATTCCCATTCCTTTGTGTATCTGATTATATCAGCAGGGTCACTGCTCTGCTCGGAGCCATGGAGCATGGACCACCTGAGGTAGGCCTCACACAGCAGGCAAAACACACACAGCTTCCAGTGGATCTGCAGAGGTAAAGATTAACATGTAGAAACACGTGTACGCTGGTCAGAAGTCATGATAGCACCTGCAAAACAGAATACGTGCAAGCAAGTACGCACCTACCACAAATCTTTAAAGTTATCACTCGTGCAATAAAGATAAAGGTGTCATTTCATCTGAAACTATCACATTTTTAGATATTTTTTTTTTTTTTTTGCTCGACCATCTCTGATTTGCCTAGAATTTTTTGTGATATATATATACATAAATATATATATGTATGTATATATGTACATGTGTGTGTGTGTGTGCAGCTGCTTTTTTAAAGGCTCATTCACCCACATTCAAGCATTCTTTCCCCACCTTGTAATCTGAAGCAATGCTTGAACATGAATATCCATTATTGATACTGGTCTCTCTTACCATCAAAATGAATCAGGATCAGTAATTTAAGACAAATACCCAAATAAGCCAGACTATTAACTAGTTAAAATATGAAAACAAACAAAAAATAAATAAAAATGGAAGCCTTCCTTTAAAGTTCCACATTTGAACACACACTAATAAAAAACTTCAAACTACCAAACACAGCAAGTGACAATTTATTAGACTCTTCCAAGTCTTGAAATGGTAGGTACAGCAGGTCTTGACAATAAAAAATCTGAAGTATTGTGAAATTACATTATATACCATAAAGAAATTGTCACTACTTGTCTTTTGCAATGTGAAGGTTTTTATTCCTGTAATATGGAAATGCTTGATTTTTTAATAACCAACATTCAGACCTTTTTAATGTGTCTGTAATCTGTTGTTTATGGTAAGAGTGGTGAGAGAGGCCACTTAATAATATTTGATACATGAAGCTAAAATGTCCCAAACTTTAGATCATAACGTTTATATGCAGATCAAAGATGGTCATGCAGAATGTCCATATTGTTTTGCGATGGAATGACCCATAATTTGCTTACATTTAGTCTTGTGTTGAACAAAATGTGCCTGAAAGCCTGTGTCTTGCACAAAATGGCATCGATGAGGATGATGACTGGGTCATATTCAATGTACTTGTCCACTGGCTTCTGGCAGGACTCCTGGAGAAACACACGCAGAGTTTATGTCAAAGTCCTGCTATAATATCTCTCTTTATATCGACTCTCAGATCTACTTTAAGAGGCACGCAGTCCATGTTTAGAAGCTGGTTCCAAGGCGTGATGGTGATCACTGTGATTAAAATCTAAGACATGAAGTCCAAAGTTTGCTTGTTTACTTGCTATTCAGTAAAAAGCCAGAGTTGAGTGCACCTGAGAGCAAGACCCCCAAAAGACAAAAGCATTCACCGTTTCACTCATAAACCTATTAGCAGACAAGTTATTTTACTACAAAGGTGTCTAGTTACAACAGGAAAAGGTAGTATGCTGTATGATATCTGGTAAGTAGCATCCTCATCGCACAAACGGTGTGAATTTTCAACGCACACATATTGTTATCTTCAGGATCCCGTTGCTGTAATCCCTGTGGAGCTCCGCTGCTTTTTCGTCACATTCAATACATCTAAAATCATCTTTTCCCATCTTTCATCTGTACACAGCTACGAGTAGCATGCTAGTACCCGGAAGTAAATCGGTAATAATAATGTTTCTCAAGATTTCAATGGATCTCCTTCAAAATAAAAGTATATCGTTGCCAGGTTCTGAAGGAGTGTCAAACGCCACTGAAATACTGCTAAATGACCTTGCGGTAAAAACAGGAAAGAAAAATAGGAATTGTAAAGAAGTATGACCTGAAAATAAAAAAAAGCATCAGTGGAAACAAACCTATTAATATTATTTGGTAAATTGGTAAATTATATTTGATGAGCTGATGAAGACGCCTCCAGATAAATAAGTGCGGATTCAACAATATATGTTTTTTGACATTTACTCCGCTGTCTTTACATGAGCATTGCAGTTTGAAATCACAGGGGAAAGGCTCAAAACCTTCAAAGATTTTCAAACTAAAAAGAAGACCATGTTATTTGTTTATGATTCAAACCACTTTTCTAGATTTAAAAATAATTACATTTTTCCCCTGTGTAGTAATGCTGGATAAACATGAAACGTTAGCAGTGCATCTACTGAACTCCAGCTGTCTTCAACACTTTGCATCCAACTCATTCGGTGCCCCAACCCATATATACAACACTGCTTTTCCAAGTTAAAGTGCAGCTGACAGTGTGTGTTGGAGTGAACCTGTTTTCACGCATGCAATATTTTTTTGTTTGTGTGTTTTCTTTTGTTTTTATGAAGTGATATTTTTAGAGAATTTGATTATACTTTGTTCAGAGGTTGAATGTATATGGGTATATTCACTGTAGTTACTTTTAAAAGAATATATAAAGAATTTAAGCTCTTTTCTCAATATTTTAGCAGAATGGACAGGACTAGAAATGAGTACATCAGCTGGACAGCTCAGACTGAGTGGTTTGGAGACAGAGTTAGAGAGACAAGGCAAGGTTTGGACTAGACAGAAGAAGAAAAAAAGTTTTCTCAACATAACTGACCAAATATAAAATTAGCTCTACCAACCATGTAAGCACAAAATGAGATTAAAGTACTTAAATGCACTACTACTGTGCAGCTGCTCTATGGATAGCTTTTATTCTGATTTTTTTCAGTGCCCTTTGAGACTTTTTTGAAAACAGAAAAAGAGAATATTATACAATTGCCCACAATGTCAAAATTGGTTTATGAAGACAGACTGTATACTCATACTGTTGCGACTAACCTCAAACCACAGATTCAGTCCATCACAATGTCATACGATTACCAGTTATTGCATAAAGCTGTGGATCATGTGAAAAGACTGACGTCTTCATTTCATACGACATTGCTGTCTGAAATAGTATAAGTTGAGAGCTATATACGTGACACTAGACCACAAGGGAGTCTGATGGGGTGTAAATTCCTCATACCAGCTCTAAAATGGACTGGGAAGACTGGATTCCAGTAAGGTGAATAGTATCTTACTGGAATGGTTGAAGCTCACACCTTTTACTAAGGCATGGCTTGCAGGTCAGCTGATCGAGAAGTGGAGTACATGCATAATTTAAAAACTTCAAAGCCAAATTTTCAAAATGTAAAAAAAATAATTCTAGTTGTCTAACCCTAAACAAAACATCTCCTTTTGATAAACAAATTAGCCTTGATAATAGCCTATACTTTTATTTTGAATCTCATAACGGAAAACCTCGATTTCTGGCTTGACGCTCGCGGAACCTGTTTGACAGCCGCAGAGGGTGTCGGGAAATGTGGTTTAACAGCTCCCTCCGGTTTGCGGGCTTCTTGTTCGCGTCCCGCAGATTCGCGCGTGAGGGGGGCGTGTCCGTTTGGGTCGAACTGCAGCAGCTTCCGCCCTGTGGCGTCACACATGTAGCACAACATGGCCCCTGCCAGCCGGGCTGTTGTTGTGGTAGCGCTCTCACTCATTTACCTGTGCCGGGCGATTTTTTCCACCGAGTTCTTCTCCACTCTTACTTTGTTCAACAACGACCTCCACAAACAGGGATGCAGCTCGCTGTCTGAGTGGGAGGACTACGCTGCTGACTGCGGTAAAGTCTGCCTTTTCGCTGTTACTTTGCCACGTCCACCCTGATACAACTGTCACTTGGACCCGGCTAGCCCAACCATTTAAAGGCTAACGTTAATACGCTAATAACAGCAAGCGGTGACAGCTCGAAGGGATCACTAAGAGTAGCCTTTCTTACCTCAAAAATAGTCGTTTTTCCGCCAAATATTAAAGAAAACAGAGTTCAAACACAGGAAGTGGAGTTCAAGTGTAAATGACTGTAAAGAAACTTAAAGTGCTGATCAAAAAGCTCACTTCAGTCTTCAAACTGTATGTTTTGCCTTAAACAAAGAGAAGTAAACCATAGTCCAGCCAAAAAACGCGCAATTTAATGTCGCCTTCTGCATCAGTAAAATAAATATTTAAAGAGGAAAACTGAAAAGTTTTTTTATACTGACAATGTCCTTTCGCTGCATTCGGCATGTCACAAACTCACCCACTTCTATAGTTAGACTGACCAAAGCTTGTTGCAGTAACTATAACTAATCTAAAAACCTATACAATGTGTGAAAAAGACATTTTAGTTCATTGACATATTAATTAAACTAGAATTCTGAACAAAAAGACAACCAACTGTAAATGTGTTACTTTCACTTGCTTAAAAACAAAAATAAAAAGGAACTGACATGAATTTGGTTACATTTGTCATTAAAGTGTTTTGTGTTGGTTTTCTTAGTTGGTTTTTGTTTTTTTTCTTAGTCTTTTTTTTCTTAGTCTGTAGTTTACCAATACAAGCCTTTCATCTCATAGCCTGTTCAGATAGTTAAATGTAAGGAAAAGCAATGCATCACCTGACGGGTTTGTTTTGCATGATGGCACATCTGACTTTAGAAGAAGCTAAGATAAAATCTGTCTGTATGTAGATGAAATGCTTGTTTAGTTTAACACAGTCTTTAAATTTGGCAGGTTTCTTGCAAACTTTGCTGCAGGCTCACAGTAGCCACCTCATCTCTCTCTAGCAGCAACACCTGCAATATGCAGGGGCAAGTCCTAAACACGAGCCCAGCATGTACTCCTCTAAGCTTCAGTTACTCATTATTTTTCTATATAGTATAATAAATTTTTTTTATATCTACTGATAACATGTGAAATTGATAATAGAAAAATGTATTTACATAGCACGTTGCATTGCATGTGAACTCAATGTGCTTAACATGGAAGATAAGGCCCAGGAAAAATATACAAGGGACCCCTAAAAGCCTGATCTGCTGGCTGCTGGGGGAAAATGTTATGTTGGATACCAGTTAAGAGTTGCAACAGCTGAATACAGGCGTGTAGAGACGGGGATTTTCTTGCCTACAAACCAAACCAAAGAAGTTTTGCTATACTGCTGAAGGAAATTTAGTGGAATTGTAGCAAAAATATTGTTTAGTGCTTTTAAAAAATGTGTCTCGTTTTTTCAAGCATAAAAATAGTTTTTCTTCATCTAATGTCCATAATTAACTGATAATTAAGGTAACAGAGACTGATATGCTGAACAATGCTTACATACATTTACATTCATCCAAGAAAAAGCCTGTACACAGACCATAAAAAAACAACTTTAAATGCTAAACTCTTTACCTGCATAGTTTGTGTGTGTTTCTTAAGTTAGATTCGCTAAAATGTCAGACTGCCTTTTTGTATTTGTAACGTGTACCAAACAAACGTACTCTTTGCCCCACGTTTAGTTTGTTGGAATTATTTCGGACACCTCTTCTTTTCCTTGTGTCAGTGTGTTTTGGTGGAAGAGGACAGAAATGATGACAGATAATGTAGTTGTACAAGTTGAAATAAAGAGATTCTTAATGATTTGTGAAATATGAACCACGGCATTGTTTCTCCATGTCTCAACTTTTCCCAGCGTTTTGCCTGCTTCTGATTCAGTCAGCAGGTTCAGTCAGATTCAGTCCTTCTCACCGAAGGGCTCAATACGGTGGTTGCTGCTACTGTGAAAATTACACCTAAAATGTACAAAACAAAGTAAAATAACACAGCGGCCAAGTTTATAATGAACCATGCTGAAGGCTCTTTTTATATGATGGACAAAAATGGTTGTGGTTAGTATTCATTTTGTACAGTTGCAGCACTTAAAAGCTGTCACGTCCACATCATCGTCATATGATTTAAAGCCGGGGTGTCGAACTCCAGGCCTCAAGGGCCGGTGTCCTGCACGTTTTAAATATCATCCTGGGTCAACACACCTGAATCAAATGATTAGTTCATTACCAGGCCTCTGGAGAACTTCAAGACATGTTGAGGAGGTCATTTAGCCATTTAAATCAGCTTTTTGGATCAAGGACCAATACGTTCTCACTCCCAAAGCGTAACATATTACGCTATGTGACAAATCGTTGGTATGTTACACGTTCGGAAAAAGGAGAAAACTGAATTTACACATGTACATTTATTTTACTTTCTCGTCATGAATGGCTTTGGAAAACACTACCTAACATGATTAAGGTTGTGGTTAAGGTTAGGAATAAGGTTATGGTTAGGATTAAGGTTAGGGTTAGGACTGGAATACACGGCTGGAACGGGAGTTACCGCCACGTCATTCTACTGGATTTCATCTACAATCCATCAAGTATCATAGGGACTACTTTGGACGTGACAAATTGTCGGTATATTACGCGTCGGGAATGAGAATGTGCTCCAAGGACACATCTAAAACCTGCAGGACACCGGCCCTTGAGGCCTGGAGTTGGACACCCCTGCTCTACACAGAGGGAGGCATCCTGCTATCAGCTGCCCTTCTGTCCTTGCATTCAAAGTGGCCACACTACATTATTTAAATCTATTTAAATCTTTCTTATAGAGAAAAAACAAACAAACAAGATTAACAAAGATTAACAGCTGTGAGAATACTATTTCCACAGGGGAAGTTGAGGAATTTAAAATACGGACACTGATGGAACCAACCTCAAGTGGTCATTAGAGGTACTGCAGTTTTTGTAAAACAAACAAACAAACAAACAAACAAACAAACAAACAAACAAACTATTGTGCAGTTTGCTGCTTTCAGCAAAATTATTCAAATCTGGCATATATTGATTGTGCTTGGTTTAAATTTTCACACTTGAACTGAGGCACAAAACAATGACAACAAAGGAGACAATTTATTGGCGTCTCCAGTCGTGGAGCAAATCAAAGCTGCTGCCAGGTTAAAATACCAAGTGAACAAATGTTTAATAGGGCAAACAGTGACAAATGGCCAGAACAAGGGGCTCAGAATAAAACTTGATTGTATTTGTGATTAGGTTAGGGTTAGAAACTGAGATATATGAGATGAGTGCTTTGTTTGATTCGCTTTGTTTCAGGAGAACGATATCAGTTTTCCATGGCGCGTCGTAAATCATGTTCGTGTGCACGGCAGCGTCTATTTGAAGCCTCCTTTATAATTACAGCAGGGGTCATTTCCTATCTTTTCAGCTGTCAACATTTTGGATCATCTCATCACAGCTCTCCTTTATCGCCTCCCTGCAGCTTCAGTCACGACCAGACGCTCAGATTAACAGGCAAACAGTGCCATGCCGCTGGCAGTATTGACGCAATGATGCTGAGTCACAGTGGTGTTTGTGTATGTGTGTGCGAGGGACACAGGTGCAACCCAGCCATCTGTTCTTATCTGTTCATCAGAGTAAAGAGAAGATGTCCATGTTCCCATGTGAGTCATCGCCCAGAGCCTGGAAACTACCTGCGTTAAGAAGCTATGTTAAATCATCCCGAATCAAGCGGAATTAGATCCAGTGATTCTCAGAAAGAATGTGCCAATATATTAAATTAAATTTAGTCAGGTAGCATTAAATGAGTTTAAGAAAAAGGGGAAAAGTTCATGGTTGATGAAGTCCTATTGTGAAGTCTGTGCTCGGCACTGTTGCCATCTCGGTGTTTGGGTGAGGGGTACGCTCTGATCAACTTGTCAGTCACATTGTTTACTTGTCCTGCAGCATTCCCGGCTTTATCGATTTTTGGGTTTTTTTTAAAATTCTAACTGGAATCATAAGTTACAAAATGAAGATTGTGTTGTTTTAAACAAGATGTGAAACTAGAGACTGAGACCATAAACCTAAGATAATTGTTTAATGATGTCACAGATCGAGTGAGGAGTAGGATCGTTTTCTCAAACAGTTCAATTTTATTTTGCAACCAGAGGAGTCGCATCCTGCTGGCCGTTAGAAAGAATTCTGGTTTAAGGCATTTCTGATTGTCCTTCTTTTAGATACAGTATGCTCAAGATATGCTAAGACAGTCAATGAGAGCTTAAATAAACCAAATCCAAACCAAGTCAGTGTAAGTCAAGTCAATGCTAGTTACATAAATCTGACCCAACAGTGGAACATTAAGTCAAAAAAATAAATTCTGATGGATTCAAGTAAAGTTAAAGCAACTAAAGACAACTCATATCAAGTTAGTTGGGTTAAGTCAAATCAACTAAATGCAAACAAGTTCAAGCCAGTTAAATCAAACCAGCTTGATTTAAGTCGGAGAGCATTCGCTTTATTGGTTGAAGCCTGTGTTGCTGCTTAAAAGGTGGAGAAGCCCGCAGAGGAATCGGTCATCTCTGCCATCCATCCAATTTCTTTGCTCTTTATGCTTTCACAGGGAGGCTGGAACCGAGCAGTCTGCATTTATTCATCACTTATTATTAATCTGCAGCGTCTTCTGTCCTGTCTTCCTCCTCTCATCCCAAACTGGTCTCAACAGATTCCCCTCCCTGAGCCCGGTTCTGCTGGAGGTTTTTCCTCCCAACTGTCGCCAAGTGCTTGCTTGGAGGGGGTTATTTGATTGTGGGGGCTTCTTTCCAATATTGTTGTGTCTTTACCTTGCAATATAAACTGGTGATATATAAAGCCAACTTTGTTTCAGAGGCTGGGTACACGCCTAGACAAACATTCGCAGTGACATCACCATCTACAGCTGCTTTAGAATCACCTATTAACCTGACATGTCTTTGGATCATGTGAAGCCTGGAAGAAACCCACACAGGCACTGAAAGATCTCCCTTTAAACATGATTTGTGATGTTTGTCTTTAGTTAATAGTTATTAAACTATTCTTTGTCTAAGTAAACCTTTTATTTGGACTCCTTATTGTCGCCTACTTTGAGCCAGTTTGAGACAAGATTTAATATTTTTTTAATCGATAACAAGCAAATTACAGTAAACTCGACAGATCCCATATTCATCAGCCACACGTGCATCAGTTTCAGACATCCACCTGCACATGACACAGCCAGTAATTTTCTCCATGGCATTTATGTGGAGATTCACACAATGCACTACCCTGTTTATCCTCATCATCCTGATCACACCACCACTTATAGACCTCTAAGGCACATCTTTGGCTGTTGGGTGCTGAAATGCATCCTGCCTACAAAGGTCTGGAAGCCAGTACTGCTCAGACGCCACAGTCTCATGGAGTCTCACATGACTCCTGTGAAATGTTTCAGTAGGTCTGGCTCCCTGGAATGAGGAGTGCTTTTATCGAGTGTGACGTAAAAACATCTTGAATTTATGTTAATTAGCTGGTCGGAAAATGTGTGATATTATGTGTGATGCTCTCCTGCAATGGCCCAAGGTAGAGATGATTAAGACATGGTCCCTCAGGTTGTCTGCTAACCTTTCCCTCTGAACAGACTGCTCTCTATGTCTTTTACTATTTACAACAAAGGCACACAAGACAGATTGTATTCAGTGTGCCTGTTAGTGGCATATTTTGTTCACATTTGAACCTCAGTAAAACACACTTCCCGGCTGCTCACAAAAGAAACAAAGACTATCAGTCAGGAGAGAGTGGTGGGCAGAGAAGTCATGTGCTGTGTGTGTTTGTAGTCAGCTGATACTAGTGAGTATATATGTGTGTGTGTGTGTGTGTGTGTGTGTGTAAATGAGCTTTTGTGAGTGTTTGTAGATGCTGGGAAGGAAAATGAATATCATAATATGCCGACAGATGGTTGGAAAGTGCTCATAGCTGCAACAGAAACTGGCCTTGATAAATAAATATGTCGCTTCTACCAGTCGCGTCTTCTATTTTTAATCACCGTGAACAGATAGGAAATTATTAGAAGGGATGGAGATGAGAGATAAAACTTCCATTTAATCAGAGTGGGAGTGGAAGGTATATGTGGGAGCAAAGAAACACACAGCTGCCCCCTTCTGATCACAGTTTGCAGTGCTTTCCATTTTTAAATTGTCTTGGACAGTTTGATTTTTTTTTTAATTCTCTAATAAAAAAATATTTTTTTAACTGAAAATAGAAATGTATTTACTTTTGGTCTTTTTATGAAACAAAAAATTAATAAGACTTCCTGATTTTACATTTCTGTAACGTTAAATAAATCAGCCCTAAACTTGTTTTTCGCCCCTTCCTACAGCTTTTGTTTTATATTAAATGCATAAATATCACATTAGAAACTACAGCCAACAGGTTGGTTCACTGCTGCTGCCTGAGTCAAAGTCAGGTCAGAGGTGTTTAACTGACAAATAACTGGCCATTAGTCTCTCTCTGTGAGATTCCACACAAAGTAAAGACAAACAGACACGTGAAGTTAAACACGTGACTGTCCACACATGTCCCTCAAAAACTTTCTGCCATTGATGCACATTTACCTTTAGTTTATTTTATATTTTATCTTCATCTAAACATTTCTGAAGACTAATGGGACTGCTCAGGACAGCAAGGAGCCTACAAGGAGTCCACAAAGGCCTCAACCAAACCTGCCTCAGGACTCCATGAGAGGTGCCCTGTCCAGACTTTGAGGAAGACCTACACAATATTAGCCAGTAGAGTTTGCAGTAGAGAAGCTATCAGTCTTGAGCCATCCCTCATATTAATTTATTTTGCTTCCAGGAGCCAGCCTTTTGAATAATAGTTCTCCAGGCTTTCTGATGATCTTTGAAAGTTTAAAGTTGACTGTTTTCCCCCCCAAAAAATATTCAGTCATATGATCTTTACGTGATCATTTTCAGAAGTTTTTTTGTTTTGTTTCAAGAATAAAAAGACACCTAGCTAAAGAGATGAAGCAGCGTTGTGTCTACACATAACAGACAACTTTCCAAAGAAACAATTTTAAAGTGCATCTTCAGACGCTTTACTGTGTATGTGTCACAAAAACATATACAAAATTTCCATGTCTTTAGTTACAAAAAATGTCAAACATACCACAGTTTGACAGGCATGAAATAGTATTCCTGCACCAACTAAGTGACTCCTAAAAAGCTCTTAGCCAAAAAAAAAAATGGCCACACCTAAGCAATTTGTATATTGTTTTATTTATTTATTTATTTTGAGGAAACTAGATGTGTGGAAGGGTTGCTGTCAAGAAGACATTCTTAAGAAAGGAAAACAGGGAGAAAAAGCTGAAGTATGTCAAACTGCACAAGAACTGGATGGAAAATCAATCGTATGAATACAACTTTGAAATGCAGTGTGTGTTTACACTGACTGTAAAACATGGTGAAGGCTCTGTCATGGTTTTGGGCTTCATTTTAGCCAGTGCAGTTCAGAGTCCTTTCAAAATTAATGGAATAACAAATGCAGAAAAGTAGTATGAGATTTTAATCCACTAAATTACAATCATTGTTATCATCACTGTTATTAATTACTAACCATTACAATGGTTGGTAGATTTAGAATATTAAGTGTGGAATTTCAACCATAGATAAATCTTTGCATCAAACATGTTTAAATGAATGCATTTCTGTTAATGTGACAGACTTGATACTCATTAAACAGGTCCCCTCAATCCAGTGAACTTAATAAGGTTCCATAGCTCTTTATCAATAACAAAAAAACCCAACCCTAAACTTTTGTCACTGCTGCAAATGAAATAATTTTTCTAGGTTTTCTGGTGTAGAGGGCCTCTAGTAAATGAATTAAATGTATACATCATTAAATAATTAATTAAATGTGTCACTCATTCATTAAAATGGAGATAACTAATTAATTACATATACAAATAATTAATAGAATGTCAATTAATTTATTTTTAAACGTTTGATATGTTATTAATTGACGAATTAATTAAACATTTAATCAATTAATTAATGTCACATTTAATTATTTATTGAATGCTGCGTTTATTTGAGTCATTTTGGCACTCGCGGTCCTCCACACAACAAACAGCGCCAGGGAATGGTCGCTTTATCGGTTATCTAGTCCTCCTCCGCGACTGAGGGCGCTGTTACATCCCAATAACGTGCTGACGTCAGGTTTGTTGCCGGAAGTACCTCTCTGATGTCAGAGCAAAAGCATCGAGATCCGGCGTGAGAGGCTGTTTGGGCTTCCATGTGGCATTGAAGTCAAAAGAACTGAAGATTTTACGAGTAGCTGTCCGCTTATAGAGCAGCCATGGGGAAAAAAGGCAAGAAGGAGAAAAAGGTCAAGGGAGCCGAGAAGACAGCTGCCAAAATGGAGAAAAAGGTTTCAAAGAGGTCCAAACGAGAAGAGGTAACAGTTAAATCAAAGTAAAATAGGATGAATCGGAAAGCCCTGTAACTTCTATTGCAAACCTTTGACGTTTTGTAAATTATTTATTTTTTAATCAAATTATCTTTAATATGAGGTGAGCACATAAAGGCGTTTTTGATTTCTTCTCCTTACCTTTTAACCTTTTCTGCCTGCAGGAGGATTTGGAGGCTCTGATCGCTGAGTTTCAGAGTCTGGACGCAAAGAAAACCCAGGTTGTAGAGACGACGTGTCCACCTCCATCACCGAGGTGAAAAACATAGAGTCTGGCTCAGTATTTGGAAAATATCAATAAAATTCAGTGTCATAAGCAACATCACGGTGAGCCACAGACAAAGATGCAAAACAACACAAATAACACATAAAAATCACCAAAATAAGCCACAAAAAACGTGCGCAAAGAGATGCAAATGAATCACAAAGATACAGAGTGACTAAAGAGAGAAGCAAAACATCAACAAAAAAAGTTAAAGACTTATGGATTTTATATTATTCACTCATATGACTTACAGTGTAGGCAAGAGAAATGCCAACTCAGTTTTTTGCTAGTCCCTGTCGTGAGTGAACAAATCCATTATTTATTCAATTAAATGCACTGAAATTAAAAGATTTAGTAAATTATAACATGATTCAAATGATATAAAAAAGCACAGTTTGGAGGATTTGCTCCTGTTAAGCACCAGTTAAGGGCATTTTTCTGCCTCTTTCCACTTGCTTTCATTATTACCAGTGCTCTCTACACCATCATAAGTCTTCTACACAGTACAAAGGATATGCTAGTTAGCTGTGCACGTAGTCTGCAGTAAAAAACCAAAAAGTTTAATTAAGACTTTGATGACGGTCCAAAAGCAGAACGTCAGGGATTGTGAAAAAAGCCTGTGAATCATCCATTAATGAGTGCACTGAGTGCAATTTCACGAGAGTCCATCCAGTATAAGTTCAGAGATTGTATTCAAAACAACACATTTCAGCCAGACTGTGGTGCTAAAGGAAAGAGTCAGGGACTATTGAAGTGAAAAGGAAGCAAAATCTCATGATGATTTAACTCTTCATGCTTTTCAGATTGAATGGATCCCTCTCTGCACATCCTGAGAAAGATGAACTCATCCTGTTTGGAGGAGAATTCTTCAATGGAAAGAAGGTAGCAGATTAGTCTAATAAATTATATTGTGCATTAGTGCTCGTGTGTACTGACCTTCAGTATATGTCTTCGTAGTGTGAATGAGCAGCTAATTACATGGCGAAACAGTTCATCTAACGCTCTTTTCATAGAACCTGATATTTTCTTCTTGCAGTGTTGGTTTGTTATTTATTTGGTATTTTTTGTAGTCCACTTTTGCACCTTTTTCCATGTATTTTTCTCCCTGTTGCATGGGCTGCACTTTATTTTTTTTATTACAACATCGTCAAATGACCTGTGTCACTAAAGAGCATGGGCCAATCATCTGTTTAAAGTCTGCCGCACCTGTCAGGACAGCCAATGCTAGTTTGAACCTGCTGTCTGTTTCAACTGACCCCGACAACCAATCAGAGAAGAGACTGAACATTTTCAACAGAAGTTACCGATGTGATTTTTGTCAGGTTAAGAGAGAGCGTCTTTGTGATGCTCATAGTTCAGGCTTTAGCTCAGCAGACCTCACTCACTGGTTATTTTTACTTCATAGTACAACCCTCTGCTTTCTGATTGGTTTCTTTGTTTTGTTTTTTCAATGTGTTGGTTTAGAATGAAAAACTTTATAATTATTTGCAAGCATCACAAGCTTAAATCTATCGAGCCTCTGGTTAATATGAGCCTAAGGCTTCCGTGGCTGATTCTGCCACCCTGCAGTGTGTTAGCTACACAGTGGACAGTTTCAAAAACCCTGCTGTTGTTGTCTTTTTTTGCAGACGTACCTGTACAACGATCTGTTTTTCTACAACATCAGGAAGAATACCTGGGTTAAATCAGAGATCCCCAACCCTCCTCCACCCCGCTGCTCTCATCAGGTACACAACATCCCAGATGAAGACTCTTTTGTCTTTTGGGACACAGTTTACAACTAAACATCTCAGGGGTTTCTTAGCATTTGATAAACCAGGAAAGACCACACTTTTTCACCACACAGCCACCTGGGTCAAATTTGTGCTGTCATAGTGTTGTGATTTATCATTTCAGCCACAAGGGGGCAGACTGCTGTAGCACAGATCAGAGGGAAACTTAAAAACTTATCAGCAATCACACATCATCACAGCAGACAGCCTTGTACAAACGAACCAGTTAAATCTGAGGACATCAAACCGTCTTCTTCCCCCCCACCTCACTCCCCCCCCCCCTCCTTTCTTTCCTCCCCTCAGGCGGTGGTAGTTCCTCAGGGTGGGGGACAGCTCTGGGTGTTTGGTGGAGAGTTTGCCTCTCCAAATGGGGAACAGTTCTATCATTACAAGGACCTTTGGGTACTGCACCTGGCTACACACACCTGGGAGAACATCAAGTGCGTACAAAGGCTGCTAAACATAGATGCAGTAATTGGAAGTGATTGCTGATAGACTGATAGTGTAAATACAGAGTCTCGAGTCCAGCTGCTATACAGATGTCATGTTGGTTTTTATTTTTCAGGGCACCGGGCGGTCCATCGGGGCGCAGCGGACATCGGATGGTCCTCAGCAAAAAGCAGCTTCTGGTGTTTGGAGGTTTCCACGAGAGCACCAGGTAAACAGGCTCACTGAACAGGTGTGATGGTGGTCACGATCTGCTTGATATCAGCAATGAATGAAGTGACAAAAAAACTGAATGCACTGAAAATCAATAGTTTTTTTATGTATTATTTTAAATAAATGCAAAAAATATATAATTAATTTGTGAAGACGTATGTAAGAGACTGCGTATATACCATTCACTTTTACAAGGGGGACTGCCTGCAAGGACAAACCCACAGAGAAATCTGAGGACATCAAGCCTCCTTATCTCACTCTGTTTGTGCAGCCATCTTCCTTCCCCTGCTTGTGTTGTGTTTAATCACAACATAAGCAGGTGGCTCAAAACTGTGTCTGAAACTTACTTTTTCGATTCGTCGACCATGGGGACTGGTAAATGAAAATCACTTCAATCGTGAATACAACTCAGAACGTATTGCTCTTAAAGTTCTACTGCGCTCATTTACTATTAAATAAATCTGAGGACTAAAGAGGCCAAAAAGGAGACAACCTCTTATCTGACTCTAGCACAACCACTCTCTTCTTTGCATGATCTGTGAATCGAATCTGTTACCCTGCCTCTGATTGGCGTGTGTGTGTGTGTGTGGTTTTTTTTGTTTGTTTTTTAAATGAACTCTGACAAATATACAATGCAGATACTGTGATAAATAAGGATGTAGATGTAACATAATGGAACAGACAGATAAAGTACAGTAAGAGTTTAGACTGGCGAGACTAGAGCCTGATATGTGTTCCTAGTTTGGTTTGGGTTAGATAAGAGGTGCACTCGTCATTCATGCAGCTTAACACCTGAGATTCAAACAGAAAATGTATCGGCATTTGGACAAGCTGTGTGTTTGTTTCCGACTCTTGTTGTAACATATTAACACTTTTTGTGGGCAGAAATTTTAATTTTGTTAAGGAGATTTTATGCTTTGGACACTCTTGTGTAAAACTAAGTACACCAACTGATAATCAGCACCTCTATAAAAACACAGGTTTTGTAGGTCTGGAGCATTCGGGTGTTTAACACATTGCCAAGCTCTTCCCAGCAAATTAGCCCCAATTTCAGTCTGCAATGGTAAAGGAAATTGCAAAAAACCCGAGAGCAACATCTCAGATTCATCCTAAGTTAGCATGTTAAATGTTAAAGTTCATGACATGACAATAAGTATGAGAATGAACAAGAGTGGTTTGTTTGGAAGAGTTAGCAGGAGAAAGCCTCTTCTCCCCAAAAAGGGCATGGCAGCAAATTGCATCTGAACAAATCACAAGATTTCTGGAACAATGTCCTTTTGACCAACAAGACCGAAGTGGAGCTATTTGGACAATGCCCAGAGCAACGTTCGAAGAAAACTAAACACAGCATACCTGTGCAATTTGACTATGAACTGCTCTGTATACTAAAGTGGTCTAGAGTCAGATGTGAGGCCATCAGTCCGACAGCTAAAGCTTAGATGAAACTGGGTCGTGCAAAAAGACAATGATCCAGAGCACAGCAGCAAATCTGCTTCTGAATGACTTAAACAGAAAAGAATCGAGGTGCTGCAGTGACCCAGTCAAAGATGGGCATTAAGAGAGGACCTCTGTCTGTAAACACTTTCTCACAAACCTCAATGAACTGAAGCAATGTTGCAGACTAGTGGGCCAGAATTCCTCCACAGTGATGTGAGAGATTGATAAAGTCGTACAGAAAAAAGCTACTTCAAATTGTTGCTGCCCAGGGTGGCTCCACAAGCTACTGAATTGTAGGGTGTATTTAAACATCCACCGCTACTGACGACCGCTGACGACAGTCGGGCTGATGCCTCTGTGGATCCCTGCAGTTTTTCAGTACAGTGTAAAAGCCCAGTGTCTACTTTAGATCAGTTTCAGCTCTTTATGCTCCCGCCTCTGCCTCCTCACCCTGCAGGGATTTTATCTACTACAATGATGTCTACTCTTTCTCCCTGGACACCTTTTCTTGGTCACGGCTCTCTCCATCAGGCTCCGCCCCCTCCCCACGCTCTGCCTGTCAGATGACCTCCACTCCAGACGGCATGGGCGTCATCATCTATGGGGGATACTCTAAAGTGGTGCGTGTGTTGTCTGACAGCCTCCCCCTTATTGTTGTCATTTTTTGTTGTGCAGCCTGATTAAACTGTGTGTGTGTGTTTATGCAGAGGGTCAAGAAGGATGTCGAGAAGGGGACCATCCACTCTGACGTGCTTCTTTTGAAGCGAGAGGGTAAAGATGGTCAAGGTACACAACACTCAGTTGTTAACAACAAAATAATTCAAGTCTAACGATGTTGCGCCTGTCCTTGTGGTATATGTTGTGACTTTTCCTCTGTCCTGCAGAGAAGTGGTCGTGGTCCAGAGTGAACCCTTCTGGCAGTAAGCCCCCTCCTCGCTCCGGTTTCTCCATGGCGGTGGGCCCAGCTGGGCGGGCGGTGTTGTTTGGTGGGGTTTGTGACGAGGAAGAGGAAGAGTCGCTGGAGGGCGACTTCTACAATGACCTGTACTTGTATGACACAGTGAAAAACCGCTGGTTCCCCGGTGTGCTTAGGGTAAGCCACGATCTGTGTCTGTTCTGATGAGAGTGGTCCCTTACAGGATGAAATTACCATCATCTATAGATCTGAGTGGTTTGAGTGTGGAAATGGTGTGACTGATACATTGTGGTGGCATTCATAACTGCTGTGTGTGCCTAAAACAAGGAGTACCCCGCTTCCCCTGGAAAATTGAGATCTATAAAAGCAAACAGTGGAAAGTGAGTACGCAGTGGTAAGGCTCTGAATTATAGCTCAGCATAAGCAGTACGTCGAGCCACAGTTTCATACTTTCCTTCTAGATCCACTTTATCACAAACATTCACACCACCAGCAGCGTTCGGCTCATCTGCTCTGTAGTTTGTATCGCATATATGTGTCCCCCCCTCTGAAGTGCAGAGGCGGGGGTCTGATGGCATGCTGCTGTGTGTTCAGTTATAAAGCATCGCTGCTGTTGCAGTGCAGAATTCAAAAGGTAGGAATAAAGATAACCCCAAAGAGCAATAAAGAAATGCAGACTGTATCGGGGCAGGATGATGGTGCAGTGGTCAGCTGTCACAGCAGGAAGCTCCCGAGTTCAAACCTGCAGGCCAGCTGGGATCTTTCCGTGTGGGGTTTGCATGTTCTCCCTCTCTGTGTGGGTTCTCTGTCTTCCTCCCACAGTCCACAGACATGCCTGCTTTGCATGGCCATCAATTTAATTCAGTTTTATACATGTAGCTCAAAATCACAACAACATTTACCTCAAGACGGCCATCCACCGCGACCAGCTGGGGCTGAAGGGGGCGGAAGACGAGACAAAATGCACCCTGTGGGAGAGAGCAGAGATTAGTAATAACTAATGACTCCCTGTGCATTGTTAGATCGAAACCCAACACAACTGATGTGTTGGTGTTCTCATCACTTCACCAGCTGTAGTACAACAGCTGTCTTCAATGGACATTTGGAGATTTTACAGGATTTACGTAACATCTGACACTTCTTGCTCCGATTTACGTTATTTTGCACATCTCCATGGAACAGAAGTAAAAAAAAAAAAGAGCATTGATATTTGCAGTACTGTGTTTACTTTCTGTGTGCTCCTTTTTACTTGATTTCTTCTCTGTGTGTCTGTCCAGGGAAACAAGACAGAGAAGAAGAAACGGCGGAGGGTGAAGAAGGGTGGGGCAGAGGGGGAGGAAGTCGAGGGGGAGGAAGAGGAGGCAGCGGCACCTCAAGGACCCACTGAGATCATCAAAGAGATCGTTACTGAGGACGGAACAGTGATGACCATTAAGGAAGTGATTCCTGGTCCTCAGGTGGAGGAGGAGGAGGAGGAGGAAGAGGAGGAAGAAGATGGCGAGATTACACACACACCCATGCTAAACTAAAGGAAAGAAGTTCTCAGTATCTTTGTTTACCTAACTTCAGGCAGGTTTTTGTTTTGTTTTTTTCCTCATCAGGCTCAGCCACGGCCCCGCTCATCGAGCCTTGCCCGAGGTCCAGCGCCATGGCAACAGTGCGACAAGGCAAGCTCTACCTGTACGGGGGGATGTTTGAGGTGGGCGACCGCCAGTTCACCCTGAACGACTTCTACTGTCTGGACCTGCACAAGATGGACCAGTGGGAGGTTCTGGTCGAAATGGACCCAAGTGAGTCAGCCGGACAATAAAAGTCAAAAAGCGACAACAAAGAGGCCTTAAACCAACTCTATCCGCTCAGCGCGCAGCCCTTAAAACAGCCAGTGTGTGTGTGTGCGTGTGTGTGTGTGTGTGTGTGTGTGTGTGTGCTAACGTCTGAATATCCTCTGACGCAGGAGAGAGGCGCTGTTAAGATGGGAGTCAGGGGCGTGAGGTTTCATTTGGATTTATGATTGTCTCTCCACAGAGACACAGGAGTGGCTGGAAGAGTCTGAGTCAGAGGACGATGAAGAGGAGGAGGAGGAGGTGGCGAAGGGAGCAGAGGGGGAGGAAGAGGAGTCTGAAGAGGGAAGCGAGGACGAGGAAGGCAAGAGATTATTCAGCCTCTTCGATGGCCAACACTTATGTGCACCCTTTATTTATAATGAGCAACAAGTGCAGAGTCCCATTCAGAATGTGCATGACATCTGTTTATATTGTACACCGCCAGTTTATAAGGTACAGGCATAAAATATAATGCAGTCGTTACAGCAGCTTCATAAAGGTAATAATATTCAGTTTCCATGTACATATGTGTATGTATGTATGTATATATATATATATATATCTTGAGCCAAGATTTAGGTCGGCCACTTCTTATTTTGTCCCCTCAACTTGTCCAGTTTCCTCTTTTTTTTTTTTTTTTTTTTTTTTTTTTTTTTTTAAGGACACACTGCATACCACGCTGAGAGATGCCACGTTTTTAGCTAATAGCCTTTTGCAAATCATGTTGTCGCGAAACTGTCAAAATGTTATCTCTGACATTTTGTAACTAAAGAAATGGGAACAAATTATGTGTTGTTTGTGAAAGGCCTACAGTACCAAAGTGCCTAAAGATGCACTTAAAATTGATTCTTAAGTTGTTTGTTATGTAGAGGCAGGACTGAGAAGAAAGACTTTCAGAAAAAATGACAAGAAAGTTCCTCCTGAGACATTTACACACTACCGTATTGTACATTATTTCATAATCGAGTTTCTCGCCCTCCACATCTGCTTTTAATCTCATCATTATGGTCTGTCGCTGCTGTGTCACGACATTCATCCTCCCAGTGCAGTATGTTGTTTGAACGTTTAAAGTTCTCTTGTGCATTTTTGCCGGCCTAGGAAAAAAGAATTTCTGTTAATTTATATACTGCTAGTTAGATTGATATATAACGATTTATATTGATTTATATGTATATTAATGATCTTAATCTATAAAATAATGAGTAATGACCATTATAAGATGAATGTAGTTGAGTGCAAAGAATAATAATTGCCTTAAAAATAAAATGTAGGTAGGAGCAGGAAGTAGGTATGGTTTCGGTGTTTGAGTCAATGTACATGTTTATATTCCATTACTGGTCCTACCTCCCATCCAATGGTGTCGGGCATTGAGAGCATACTAGGCCAATGGCGCTGGGCTGGAGTGTGTTTTTGTCCCAATCTGAAAACTTAGCCTGCAGCAACGTTTACGGCAACGTCCCAGATTTGAAGAACTTTGACTACAGTCTGTAGTGTGCACGCCATTTTTAAAATTACTCACACGACTGCTGTTACGTTTTCAGCCTTGATGCTGAGATAATAAAATAGAAGCTTTTTGGGCTGAATTTCATTGAAATGAGTTCAGAAACCCAACCTCCCACATTCCCAGTGTCAACTCCTCCTCCTTGTCTTTACACAGCTATACAAGCTATATAAGATATTAATTCTGAGAGCATCTGAACATGTGCAGCGTTAGTGTCTCCCTCTCTCTCTGTTATGGATAGGTTTCTTTTGCTTTGCTTTTGCAGTTGGCTGTTCTAAACAGCTATAAACGCCTGTTGTGCCTGTGCGGGGGTCAACAATGGAAGCATATGCCAGTGTGCAAATGGGATATTTATTTTGGCACCCAGGTGTAAATAACTCTGGAGTAAGTTCAGGTTGCAGCTTTGTCCCTACATCTGTTTCATTTTTAAATTGTCGAGTTATCAGACTCACAGATTTGGCTTTTGCTGAGCAATAATCCTTGTACTACTCCCTCGCTCCAAAGACACTGGCTCTGACATTTCTGGTAATGTCGTGTTTACAGATGCTAAAGAGATTTATGTTAACAAACTAGAGCTCTGGCTACTTAGGAGGAGATGCAACTGTGTTCTGGCTGCATCTGCTCAGTAACTTTAGCGTCTCTATTATGCAGGGCGCTCCCTCATCTAACATCTGCACCTGACTGTGTGTTTCCAGATGAAGAAGAGCACCCCGCAGTGCAGGAGGGGGAGACGGTAACGGATTACCAGAACCGCACAGAGCAGTACTGGATAGGACTGGCACGTGCCAACATGGGCCCCGACGCCAAGGACAAGAAAGTTGCCAAGGTCGCCCTCGCCATGGCTAAAGTCTTCTATGAAGACCAGTAGCAGGATACACAGAAATGTGTGTGTGTGTGTGTGTAAAACTTTTTTTTTTGTAATGTGTAAACTTTTATATAACATCCAAAAATGCCTTTTGAAGTGTCTGGGGAAATAATTCAGTCATGAAATGATTAGATTCATTTTTCACAACAAAAACAGTAACAAATAAAATGACTGATGTTTTGTAAAGGTCAAAATTTTCATTCATTTTAAATAAAATCACTTTATTCATTAATTTCACCAAAGCATATTAAATGCTGACATGTTATCGTCTCTTCGAGTGTAGCGTTATTTACGGCGGGCCACAAAGTCGGTCTAAGTCAATCCCGGTTGCAAACCCACATTAGCCGATAGTTTAGCTGATATTTTGTGCATCTAACTGGTAAATGTCAAGTAGGGACACATTATGATAATCACCGAGCAACTGCAAGCTGCCTTGCAACCCACCTCCAACTCAGTTGTACTTACTTAGAATTAGAATAACTTTGTTGTCCACAGTAGGGAAAAAATTGTCTTTGGTTCACAAATCAATTCATAATAAAAATGCTGATAATAATCAGCGCACATTCATACATGCACACACATAAAACCAAAACTAATTACATTTGGCACGAATGACCCCGTTTACACCTTTTTAGTAGCTAGACATCATCCTATGACGTTGTCCCGAGGGCGTTAGTTCAGTATCAGAATAAAGGTGGTGTTCTTGGTCAACAATGATAGACCGAGCTTTCCCTAAAAGGGCAGTGTGATACGGCTCATCTAATGTGATTTGTTGTTGACCAATGATTTTTCCAGCAGCTCTGACAATCCTGTCCAATTTGTTTCTATTTGCCAGAGTCAGGAAAATAGGAACAAACATAATCAGTGTTATAGCTGTTACTGATGACTTATGTGTTCTGTGCTGGGTCTCTTTCCGCCTCCGCCTTACCTGCCATTCCTGTGTGGAAAGGCAGGGAGGATGCAGAATAAAGCCACGCTGCAAAAATATGAAAAACAATATACTGACTAAACCTAGATTGTTGTGTTTATCCTGGTAACAAAGGGTGGCTTCAGCTAACACATCCAGCGTACACAGAAAAAAATTTAACATCCCTTTGGGGGTCATGTTTAGCTAGCAGATGGAATAAATTATGATAGTGAAAAACAAACTAAAGGGCTAAAAGACATTAAAACTCTGTAGGCATATGGGCAGACTGCAAAGTTGAGTTATAATTCTCAGTTTGGCACCACACAGAAAAAACTTCCACAAACTACTATCGTGTGATGCGTGGTTGATGTAAAAAAAAAAAATCTTGTCTAGTGCATCTTTAAATACACTGCATCATTTATTTTGTGTTTCACTAGCTGGGACCACGTCCTCATATAGGTTTGACAGCATTTCTAGTTGATAATGGCAGATGGACTGAGTATGAATTGAAGCTGCTGTTTGGAGAAGGCCTCAGAGGGGACTGGTGGCAGCTCCCGGGATGGGCAGATCCCCATGTACTAATGAGAGGTGAATGAATTGGGAGGGGTAAGAAAACGGGAACAAACGGCTTATAGTGTGTTTACTGTGGGGGGCTATGTATAGACAGGGAACTGGAGGTGGTGAGTATGAGGTGTGGTCAGATAAATGATCTCCAATTTATTTTCCTGTTGTGAGTCCTCAGTGTTTGTTCAGTTTATAATAAATGGGAGGTTGTTTTGAAGACAAAAGAAAGTTCAAGTTAACTTGAACAAATGGCATTTTCAATATTTTTCAATCCGATTTTCCACGCTGACAAATATCCTAAACTACTATTGCAACCTCTTTCATGTTTTTTTTCTCTAAATGCTACACCTCTGCTGTTAAATTTGTCTTTTCCCCTCTAAATTTGTCTTATTGCGTGTTCCTCTGTACCACCGCTGTATCACATGCTTGTGCGTTTCTTGGATTTGATCCCATCTGGTGGACATCTGTGTCAGTGCAGTCAGTGAAACAGGTGGAGAACATTATTAGCATTATAATATTTAACAACAGTTTTTTGTTTAGTTTTTTATTTGAAACCCCCCCAAAAAACTAGAGCATCAAGCTTGAGACATAAAGAGGCTTTTTGTGCTGTTTCCACTAACTTTCATGCGGCATCATCCATTCCTTTTATTCCAGAGTCATAATTGTGTTGAGTTGGTGTGCCCTCTGCAGATGGCTGTTGGCAACAAATTTGCTTTCTTTCGCTTTGACTGGGAAAAGCAAACAAGCTCAGCTGAGCCGGGGAATGACTGCATTTGCATGTGAGGAGGAGGAGGAGGAGCGGGAGAGCAGGGAAAGGTGGAGAGAAAGCCGGAGTGTTTTACAGGAAGATGGCAAAAGGAAAGAGGAGTGAGGCATGCAGGGAAGGATGAGAGGGCAAGTGCACGATGTCAGGAAAGACATCGTGCACCAGCCTATCCCTGGGTGACCTATTTTATCCTCCGTCAGCATGGCAAACAAGGGATGAGAAGAGGCTGATGAATAATAGAGGAGGAGATGGCTGCCTTCCTCTCGTCGCCCCCCCCCCCCCTTTTTTTTTATTTGAACTGCGGTACAAAAAAAGATTTTATAAATAACTTAAGAGATTTTTTTGGGTGTGCTGCTGACGTGGGGGGCACGTAGCGTGCGGTCGTCAGAGATACGTCAGCCGCGAGTGTGCGCGAGAAAGACAGAAACTTGTAGAATGTGAGTGCATCAGTTCGAGGCAGAGGGATATTTCTGGCCATTTCTGTCCTCGCTGTACATTAAATTGCAAAAATAGACCTGCAGGGTTTTCATTCAGTCGTTTCCAAAATGCACACTTGTCTAATGATTGACCACGCAGAGGAGCACTCTTATTGATTGCTTGGAGATATCAACCACTGTATGTACTGAGCAGATTGTGAGCAAACACTGTGAGCTGCTGGATGAGGCTGCCTAACAGCGAGGAGAAAGGGGTTTAGAGACAGATGTGAGTTTCTTTAGTTTGCCATCAATGTCTGAGCCAGTATGGAGGAACTGGCCTCTGCTATTCCTAATGGCTGACATTTATATCCCCGGAGTATTTAAGGAGTCATAATTCACACTATAACTCTGAGACACATGAGTGAAACCATGCTCACCAAAGCTGTTTTCATACATGCGCTGCAACTGCACACTGACTGCAATATAAAGACTTCAATAGATTTTTTAAAACTGTAATTTGTTGTGGTTTGCTTTTTTTTGAAGCTACAAATTGAATTTACATAATTCTTCAAATTCTGTTTTAGATATGAGGTCAGAGCTGTTTTTAAAGCTGCTATAATCAGCTTTTACTGCCAGCAAAATTCACTTCTCATTCATGACTGTGAATCCGCACAAGGGCCAGAGGTGCTCTGCTTCCTGCGTTCGAGGGTCACTCTGCGAATGGCAGGAGGGCAGGAGTCGGTTACTAACAGAAGTATGACATTATGTGTTTGGGACTTATAGCCCCCCATTGTCAGATGCCCAAAAGTATTGGACATAATTTAAAATGTATGGATTGTTTTTCAACAATCCTGGACTCAAATGTTGAAAATGTTGTTCTCCATAAAAAATCAAGTAAAGAAACAAAAAAATGATGCTTGTGACGGCCAACGCGATTGTGCAATTTTTTTTTAAAAAGGTTTAAATACATAAAATATTATTACGGTTTCACAGTTTTAAATAATATGGTCGGCTAGTTTTTCTATTCTTGAATCCTTATGGTGTCAGTGAGAACAGATATCCTTAATATAGCCATCTGAGGACTACATCCCTGGCTATGAGCACAGAAGCTCCACCCACTTGCTGTTAAACCCTTCTGATTGTGAGGAGCAGCCAATCACAACAAAGCTGGCTTAAATTTGGGGTGTTATCTGGAACCCTGAGTTACGATAAGCTAGAATAAAAATAATGAATTGGAAATAAATTAAATGTGAACTTTAAATGTGGCTGGAGCTTGGGTGACCAGATGTCCTCCTCTATGTGGGACTCCACGCCATTTTTGTTCCTTCTCCTCTGTCCCACATTATCCTGAGGCAATGCCCCACATTATGACTGGTTATGAAGCACATGCACTTTTCTAAAATCTGGCTATTACCCAGTGAATATGAAAGGAAGGCATTTATTATTATACTCAGAGAAAGGTTAACCTGTCTAATGCCATACTCAAGTAAAGTTACAAGCTTTGCAGATTTAGTTAAATTCGATGGAAAGTACCACAAAGAAAGACGAGGGCAGTATATTCAGGGAGAAACCTTTTGGCTTTTTTGCAGTTTTTCAAGGTGTGACAATCTATGGATACACTCTTGGATAAACTATTATTTAACATGAAAATTTAAGACTACCTCTCAGCATTGCAGACCTGTCCCACTTTGTCCCACATTTAGCAGTGTTTGCTGACCTCTCGAGTTTTTTTTTAATGAGTGAATTAGCTGGTGGGGCCTTGTGAACTGAGCTAAAATATCCTTACATCAGCCTGCATATAAAGATAACAAAATATGAATATCTACTATCTTGCTTTCATTAATTCATTTGCAACTAATGTGAACCCTGTTTGTGCTCCAGGTTTGGTGTTGAAGTGGCCAACCGCATCTCCACCCCTCACCGTCTGAGTGCCACTTTTATTCAGGGCTCTTCTTCATTCACTCAGTCTTCCTCCTCTCCTCACCCAATGACATTATCCGTGATTAAGCCAGTGCTGTAATTGAATCTGTTCAAATGATGTCAAGGATTTGTGAACCTTCGTTACTCTTTTGCTACCAACTTCTCTAAATCCTAATCCGTTTGTTGTGGTCAGGAAATCACACTAACCCAGTCTCACTCTGTTGCCCTCTCACCTGCTCACCTTCAGCCTTCCTCCACCTTTGTCTCTCTGTCTGCTGTGTTTAGAGGCCTAAGCCTTAATCCCTACCCTCACAGTGATTTTATTACCATAATCTGGGTTAGAATTGGCTTAGCTCTCATAGACACTGCCATGCGGAAGGACAAAGACAACAACAGCAAAAGGACAGCAGTATGAAGAAGGTGAATGGGAAAAGGAGGACGTGATAAGTCTTGTTAGAGAAAGTGAGACACACAGAAGGTGTGAATGTAGTATGTTTTGCACTGAAAATGAGCCACACTGGCACTAAACATTATATCCAGGTGGAGGTGTTAAGATCGCTGAGGTACACTTGAGGGAGAAATCAATGCTAAATCACGCAGGGCAGAAAGAACAGTGCTTCAAATCCCGGCCAGCACGGTGGACAGAAATCAGCAAAAAAGCCAGCAAAGAACAATTTTTACATGGTTTGTCATAACTGAATCTAAAGTAGAAAGGTTCTGTAGTGTCTGCTAGTGTTTTAAGGTTTTCAAAGAATTAAAGTTTTTGAGAGTAGATCCTCTACCTGCAGCCTTTCAGATGTCAGCAGGTTCAGTGGTTCATACCTCTCGCCTCATGAGCTGCTTATGCTCCATTTGAAAGCGCTTTCCTCACCCTGAGTGCGATGTTATGTAACAAGTGACACAAAGACATGGCCAAATGGAGCGTAGCCCCAGCTGTCGTGGCTGCAACATCACAGAGAAGAAGTTGAATCCCACTGGAACCAAACTCGGAGACGCAACGCTTTGGAGTGGCCAGAGTTGGTACAGCGCTTCATGCAAGGCACCCATAAATATTACAGATTACTGAGAAGCAAAAAGTAATGCTTTCTTGGTACTTTATATGCCATTGCACACAAACATCTCATATTTTTAGCATTTAATGTACCCCCACCCAAAAACGCAAGAAAGAAAACAAACCAAAGGTAAAACCACATCTCTAAAGTCCATCCTGCAGCAGTTAGCTTAGCCTCAGTGAAGACCATAAGGAAACCACAGGAACTGAGGAAATTAAGCCAACAGTGAAATGCCCAAAACTGCATTCTTCTAGTTTTATTTATAGCTCATCCACCTGGATATTGGGTCTTAGTTATGGGTATCCCGAAAGAGAGAGCTGTAATCAATCTGCTCTGCTAATTAGCTAGCCACCAATCTGCCTTTATGCTGTGCTTGTGTTGCTGTTGTCTTTTGGAAGATTTCTAATGGCCTGTGTGGTCCAGCCTGTCCAAGAACTTTGTGCTTCAGTTTTAGTTAGTAAAACTGAACTATTTCATTAGTTTTTAGAGTATCAATAATTAGCAGATATGAGTGTCTGTGTGTTTGCTAACTGAGCTAACTAGTATTAGTGTATAACTTAGCACTCCACCCTTTCACTCATATATGGTTACTTCTGGCTCCAGGAAACAACAGCTATAACGATATTGAAAGCTTGTGGCTCCAAAACCAATCAATGGCCACATCCATGTTTTATATATGCAAGCAGTTCATTGAAGTTCTTCAGAAGTTCCAGGTTCAGCAGCAGGTCCACACATGTTTGCATATCAGAGATTAAGAAAAGCATTCTAGCTAAGCACACAATATTTAAATGAAATAATTAAATGACACTGTGTTCCACAATAATTAGTCTGTCTCCCTCCTGCTCCAGAGTAAACCAGATTCTTCTGAACCCAGCAGGAAGTCTCTGTAGGTGCTAGTGAGCGTTACTGATATTATTAAGGGTAGATTAATCTAATTCCATCATTTTAAATTAGAATCCTTTTTTAAAAAAAAGTAATAATAACTGTAATGCATCAGAAGTTATTCATTACTTCAAGAGATTGCAATAAAGAAACAATACTTTTCTCTAATTCTTTAAGATAAACATATGAGCGAAATAAAAGCCTGAAATTGATTACCCCTCTGCAGATTTCCAGTTCTCTTAAGGCATTAATAATTTGTCCTCCGTATGCTGACATTTGCAACAGAAATGGAACAGAAACTGAAATCGATTATAGAATACATACACACACCTGGCTTACAATTTTGCATAAGCCTCATTCACCCAGTGATTGTTTTTTCTATGCCTAGGCACGTTTTAACCTAACCTTCACACACTCACACTCTAATGGATGCATCCAGGGCATCTCGGGGTTCGGCATCTTCAGAGATACTTCAACAAGTAGACTGAAGGAGCCAGAGCTTGGACCACCCTCCTTCTTAACACTAGACACCCCCCCTCTTCCTTCTGAGCCACAACCGCCTTTAAAGGCACATAGAAGACAGGATATGCAGCATATTGCAAGTTTGGCACACCGCTCAGGCAGCATCGAGAGATTACTGCCGACTTGTCTGTAGAAATAAAGAAAAGGCAGGAAATTAAAATGACAAAAATGAAAAATGCTAATAATAGAAAACAATAATGGGATGCTCCCAGCGCTCCCATTGAAACAGATTACCTTCCAGCTTAGTGACAGATCCAACACCAAGGCAATATACAAAAGGCTGAATATAATCATGCAGTATACAGAAACATCACAGAAGACGTGGTGAGCATATAAGGAATAAAAAGAGTCTGCCAATTTATTCAAAAATGAAACAAGACAGCTTTAATTTCTCATCAAGCCCACGGAGAAACCCTTTCCTGGGTGAAATCCCCAGTGATGGCACCATCATCTTAACGCTTCACACATGTGTACCCTTTTGCCAGCAACCACACAACACATCCAAACCACGTCAAATCCACCTGGTTGTGTTCTCACAGTTAACTTTGAATAGATTTTAAGTCCATGTGGCTGCATTTAGATTGGTTGTGATGACAAATTTACTTGAAATCTGTTTTCAAATCTCTAGTGCATTTATTTTTTATGCATGCATCCATAAATCCTGTTGACCAAAGTCTTATTACCAATATAAGCAAAGGTATTACACATACCGGACACAGAAACATAGAAAATCACTTTTTGGCACAACAGCCAGCAGATATCCAGGTCAAGACTGTCTGTCTTTCTTAAACGCTTATCTAATTGAAAGCAACAGGGGGTTGGAGTCTATCCCAGCTCTCAGGGTGAGAGGCTGGGTACACCCTGGACAGGTCGTCAGTCCACCACACGGCTAACACTATCACGGTTATGTAGATTTTCATATAGAGGCGTCTGTTATTAGAGATGACTACAAAGACCATGTCGTTTTCCTGGTATCTTTGGGTTTTTTTTATCGTAGAGATGCTGAGTGCCCACATTTATTTGTAAATGCTTTCATGCTAGGTGCACAACTTGTTGCTGGTTTGCTAGCTTCCTCTCACAGTCCAAAGGATTGCAGTTAGGTTAAATGATAAAGTTGATTTATACTGTGAACCAAAAGTTGTGGCTCAATATTTAAGGTCTGACTCTCATCATCCACTGGAGCACTAATTATGTGTCATTAAGAAAACTGCAACACTGAGCAAACACCGTCCCCAAAGACGCAGTTGCCAGGGAAGCAGAAGAACACCATATCAAAGATGATCTGGGTAAATTTGGTTATCCCAGCTGAGCATTTGTCAAAGTAGAGAAGACACCTAAAGAAAGCTCCAGGCGATCCAAGAGAGAAGAAGAAGGAAAAACACTGCCTGAGTGAAAGCCATATCTGTGATCCTGTATCTGTCAGCTGGGTGTATTTTTAAAAGACCCCGTCTCTGTGGTTTATAAGCCCCAAAACATGCTACACCAGAAATTAATCCACCCCAGGGCAAGCAGGCCATTTATGTAATAAGGGAATAACCATCTCTGAATTGAGGAGTGGACCTAAGAGTACATCTTTGAACATCTAACTATGCTGTGATTGCAGCCATTCATCAATTCTCTGTGAATAGCGCACATGGCCAGTGATTAATGGCAATGACAACTTTACATATCAATGATCTTGAATCGGAACTCATGGCTTATTGTTATGCAGTATTGCTGGTGTTGATCATTAGGGAGCTATACTTTTTATAAGGTTGTGGAATCTGCTATCAAGTGAGACTGAACTCGTGTCCAGATGAACTGAATGAAACTTCTGGGATTAGCTGGGATAGGCTCCAGCCCTCGTAACTACAAGTTCAGTAAGGAGAGATCCTTAGAAGAAGCTGAACATTTATTGATATACAGGTAATGCTATTTGGCTATTAGCCTCTGATGGCCCATCACAGCAGAACAGAATCGCAGTGGTGATCGGAATTAGAGAAGGATACCCAGAGTCTAGGCGCTGGTGGGGAAGAAGCTAGGATGGAGGCTTGGATGGAGCACTGACTGACTTGGGTTTAGGCGGAGGTGGGCTGCACCACAGACTCTGCAAGTGAGAATCAAAGATGAGCAATATGATTTAAAGTATGCAGAGGGGAGGCTGATTGGCTTTAAGAAGCAGGGCAGAAAGATGGCTGGACTAAAGTGATGATGTCAGCATTGAGTTGTGCAGCGTAGAGAAGTGGAAGTGATGTAAAGAACAGACTAGCAACCAAACACCCCACAGATTAATAAATACAGAACTTCCTTATTGAACTTACGCATAAGCTTCATTTGGATAAACAGTTAAGAAAATCGATGGATGAATGATGATTTCCTCAAGGCAATATTCTACAGAGCCTACAATGTTAGAGAGAAAACCCCAACAATCTGATCACCTTTGAGCGATTACGTGGCAACAGTGGGAAGGAAGATCTCCCATTTAACAGGAAGAGGACTGAGATCAGGGAGGGGGATTCATTTTGGCATTAAGGTTTACGGGGTGAGGGGAAAGAGAGACCACAAAAGACAAGCAGGGCAAAGAGAAACTACACAGTAGACAAAAAGTTAATGACATGGAATAAACCATCCTCAGGACTTTTAGAATCAGTATCATCATCCAGCCCTTCTGTATTCAGGCCAACAAAATTAGAGATAAGCCGAGATAATGATAAACAGTGTTAAAAAAAAAGAAGCTACAGATGAGGGTGGCAATAGAAAGTTGTGTGTGGCGTTTCTATCTCTTTAAGAACTGGATTGTGCTACTGAGCAGTGAAGGAGGGGGGTTGTGGCTGCATTGGAACAGTCCTCTCTAATGAGCAGATTTTCTGAGAGAGAGCGAGAGAGAGAGAGAGCTACAGAGATCCAGCCGTAGGAGGAGAAGAGATTGTAAGACCAAGGCAGCAGGCAGGCTGTGCGTCAGCCGGCACTCCATAGGGAAACATGGAGACGAGCAGGCGATGCTGAAGAGGACAGAGCACACCTTAACAGGATCATATAGATGGATGGTATTTCATCAAACAGGCAATCTGAAGGCAGCCCACGCAGAGGATAAACCACTTATGGACGCAGTGGATTAAAGACCTACAGACAGACTGAGAGAGAGAGGCAGAGGGGGAATAGAAGAAGAGAAATTAATCAGTTCAGTTATTTATTTTCATTGTCTGTGTGTGCGCACTTTCTGTCAGAAGGAGTGTGTGTGCATATGTGTGTGTGCCTGCATATAGTGTATGCGTGCATAAGGCGGGAGACTGCATTGCTGCTCTCCAGCACCACAGGACAGACGAAACAGGGAGCCGAGCAGATTACATTCTGTGTTTTTCCCATTATTTCTGTCTCTCTCCCCTTCTCTCTATGCATGTGTGCGATCCCTGGCTGTGCAGCAAAGCGCAATATATGTGTGTGTGTTAAAGCTGAGAATGAAGTCTGATGTGAGCCACAGAGTCTCACTTTAAATATTTTTGTCTGATCGTCAACAACAGACTTGGAGAAAAAGAAAAATCTGAGGAGGAGATTCTTTTTTTTTTTTTTTTTTCCTTTTTCTTTTTTCTTTTGTCAGATATCATGCCACAGCTCCAGCTGAAGACTCGCTGCTGATCAGGGTGGCGTCTATGCTGGAGGCTCGGAGGATTGAAGGGCTGCCACCGGGGAAACTTCTCGGCTCTACACCCCAGAGAGGTGGAGGCATCATCAGGTAGGAGGTGGCAGATTGAGCGGGCCTGAGTGGAAGGCAGGAGAGAGAGTAGGAGGAAGAGTTCTGCGTTTGTGTCGTAGACTGTGTAGGCAGGCCGATGGCAGGCCGGTGGATCTGCCCGATGGTTTAAACTTCTGCTGAGGGAGAATAATGGCAGCTCTGGCCCTACTCTCCTCCTGTCTCACCTGGAAGGGCCACAGAGAAGCTGGGAAGTGCTAGCCAAAGCTACAAAGAGCCCACCAAGAGGATGGTGTGAACAGCAACCTGCTACCTTTCCCCAACAGGCCGGGAGAGCCCTGACACAGTTGTGAGGGGCCACATTTTTTTTTTTTTTTTTGTTCACCTCATTTCCACTTCTTCCA
>VUQG01028462.1:0-21122 GCA_015106755.1 Etia nguti | reverse complement strand
TTAAATAAAAAAATATATATTTTTTTTTATATATATATATATATATATATATATATATATATATTTTTTTTTTTTTCTTTTACTCTTTTTAGTAAGAATACCTAAAAAATCTAAACCAGGTCAGTGGAGGGTTAGTGGTGTTGTATGCTATCTAATCTTCAGGAGATTGTTTTTTTGTCCCATGTGATTTTTAGACTGTTAAGTTATGTTTCCAGATGTTGTTTGGGACAATTGTTGTTTCCTTTTATTTTTCAGTTTCATATTCACACACTTTTTGATTAGTTCTGGGTACCAAAACTACTTGGTTAGATTAGAAAAAAGATTATAAGAGTCACAAAGCTCCATTTTCCATCTGGCAAAGTTGTTAAAATGATTAATCCTGCCCATGCAATGCAAGCAAAATACATGTAGGTATCTCATCATACATTTATGGCTGAGACCAAATGTAACGTTAGGTCCATAGGTTTTTTCGACAAGGAAACCTTGTTTGGTTTTGTTATTTTGTTGTAATTGTGGCTTTTTTTGGTGGATTTTAAATAAAACAATCAAGTGAATGAATTGCAGACTTCAACTGCTTTAATTTAATTTCAGCTCCTAGGTATTGTCCCTATTTCCAGAAGTTTAAAAAGTTTTTTTTTTTTAAGTAATTGGTAAAACTAATATAATTAAAATTATGTTATGCAAGTCTAGAAGTCATGGACATCAGCAAATGCTGAATTTCTTCCATTGTAATGCCAGGCCTTTACTTGCTGCTTGTTCGTGGGTCTCTCCTTCCAGTTTTATCTTCAGTAACCAATAAAGCGTGCTGTATTGGTTTGAGATTATGTGACTGGCTTGGCCGTTGAGGAACATCCAATTTCTTTGCCTTGAGAAACTCTTGTGTTGCTCTTGCAGTATGTTTTGAGTCACAAAGTCACCCTCAACCAACTGCAAAAAGCATTAAAATGTCTAATATTGCTCTGTTTGCTAAAGGGCAACCCAAGTACTACAAAACTGGATATGTTGACAGGAAAAACTGTGTTGGCAGTAACCTTATTACTAATAATCTGTATTAGTTATAATTTGGTCCATATGTCTTTGGGAAATATTAGCTTTTTTGTATTTTTAAATCCAACAAGATTTGATTGTGATCAAGGTATTTAACTAAAGTACTGCATTAACTAATCAGGAATTGTTTAGCAGAAACTAACGTCACTGAATATAAAGATTGTTTTCAACGCTTGAATGAAAATATTTTGCAGTAGTGCCTGTTTGAAATTTAGAACCCATGGACATCAACAAATGCTGTGTTTCGTCCCTTGAGATGCTCTATCAGGCCTTTAGTGCAGCCGGCATCAGTATCTGCTTGTCTGTGGATCTTTCTGCATCCAGTTTTATCTTCAGTGTTGGCCTGAGAACAAGTGACTGTGAAAGATCTCATTTCTTTGCCTTGAGAAACTCTCTGGTTGCTCTCGCAGTATGCTTTGGGTCATTAATCATTTGCTCTGTGAACCACTGTCTGATCAGTTTTGCAGTATTTGGCTCAATCTGAGACGAGTGTATAGCACTGTTCATCCTCAGAATTCATCCTAAAACTTTTATCAGCAGTCACATCATCAATAAACACTGCTGACCCGCTTCCACTGGTAGCCATAGACGCCCATGCCATAACAATACTTACTTACCCCTATAATTGACAGATAATATGGTATGCATCGGATCATGAGCTGTTGCTCTCCCTCTCCATATTTTTGTCTTTCTATCAGTTAGATACAAATTAATCTTGGTTGTGCAGCTCTTTTAGATGTTTTCTGGTAATGTCTAATCTGGCCTTGTTGTTGAGTGTCACCAGTAATTTTCACCTTGTTGTTAACCGTCTATGTTTTCATTCATGAAAGTGTGTACCTTGGAAAAGAGATGCCTGCCTCCTAAAGAGTGTCCCTGACTTGGTTGTATGTTTTGAAGATGTTTTTCTTAACCATGTAAATCATTCTGTAATCTGGCACTTTAGATGCCCTCTGTGGTGCAATGCTGTCTTTCTGCTAGCTATTAAAGAAAGGGATCTCACCATGTTTAGTTAAGGTTGGTGTCATTTCCAGGAAGTATTTTATATTCGTACCGGTAAACAGTTTTCAAAACCTGTCACATTCTTGTATGGGTCAGTTGACAGGGAAAACTTAGGAGGAAAAATGAAGGAGAACATGTTCCAGTTTTTTGCTGCCTCCATGTATCACACAAAACAAGTTACCGAGGATCACCACTGGACCGGTGAAATTACTATATTCTTATCCATCTATTGATAGGTATTGTACTGTAATGCCAGGTCACCTTAATAGTACTGGTTGACAAGTCGTCCAAATGTTCAAATCCTAAATTGCTGCTAGCAAGAATAGAGAAGGTAATAACTGACAGTCTCCTCTTTGGACACGTTTTTGAGTTACCTTTCATGATGAATACTTGTACAGCAGAAGGCTGTCGTCCACTCCTGCTCGGTGGTCATACAGTATCTCGGTTAGTACAGGATCTATTCTCTGTGAAGCCCAGTGGAGCTGAATGATGACTAATTCCTTTATTCTGTGCAAGATGATCCTGTTAAGCACTTTGCCTGGTATGGATCGGATTGTAATCCCACGGTAGTTTGCACAGTTGATGAGGTCACCCGTTTGCTGTATTGACGTAAAAGGAAAAGCATCTTCACCGTGTTGCTGGCAGGTCTTGATCCCTTTCCAGATTCCTTCTTTGATTTATTTATGATCTTTGCTGCTTATCCCCTTCAGTATTTCCTCTTCCACTGGTTTTTCAGGCATCTTTTACTTGTCTGGTAAGAGCGCCGTCATGCTGCTAGTTTATTTATGAATGCCATGCCACTGTGCTTTATTTTTTTCATGCTCTTTCTCATTGAGCCGTTGACATCAATGCATTTTCTTCTTTACCATTTCTTTCTCAAAAAGTAAAGTGTGTTCTGTTGGGAAGAAAGATGCACATAGGCATACGACACTGAAAACCTACCACAGGATTGTGGGGTTGCACAAGAAAATGGGAATCAAACCTAAGTGGTTTATAGACATGCATTTATAAAAAAAACAATATGTAGCCAATTTGATCCACATGAAGGTCTCAAAAAATGAATAAATGCAACAAAAAGCAAAGTGATCCTGAAGTCTTACAAAATTCCACCGACTGTTTCACAGACCAGAGCATCCAACTCAGTAGCTGTGAAGCAAGTCATGCAAGCCTGAAATGCAGAACAAAAGAACACCAGTTGATGAACATGGATGCAAACAATAAGAATGTTAAACAGACTAAATGTTTTATGGGGAACAAAGAGGTCTGACTGACTGAGGTTAAGGACACATGAGGGCATTTGGGTTTTTTTTATAAGTGTGAAACAATTCATAGTTGGATAAACTGTTATTACGAAAACACTGGTTACAAAATGACAGAAAATTGTAGGCATTTTTTCAATGTGCAGGTCATCAGCATGTCATCGCGTTATCACGGGCCTTTTTTATGAAATTTCTCAGCAGATGAATAATCCTCAAATGGCAATCTGAAAGACTCAGACAGAAAAAAAGGGGCCCAAGCAAAATCCCTTAAACGGATAATAGTCCCACACAGCGATTTAGGCAGGAAGAGGTTTAGCTTTGAACAGACTTTCCTTGCTTTCAGTGTTCAGTGATTTGACCAGTTTAGTGTGTTTGTCTGCATGCCTGCACAGCCTGACTGTACTGCCCTTTTTCTTGGCTTGTTGCCTGTCGGTTTTCTTGTCTACCTGTCTTTAGTTACCATCTGTCTTTCCTTCTGTTTGTGTAGTTGCTGCTTTTCTCCCCCAGCCGATGTGTCTGTGCACCATCCTCAGGGCTCTCTCTCCCTTTGCCTCTCTTCAGTAGTTTTTCTCACTACAGTCTGCTCCACTTCATAGCATAATAATAATAAGAAGAAAAATAAGAATAATATAAATCTAATTTTTTTTAGGAGGATTGATGCATAAGATTTAATTCTCCCTCTTAAACGAAAATTTTTTTAAGTGAAAAACGCCCATAAAAGTTTGAAAAAATCAATTTTCACAGTTTTTCATTTCCCATAAAAAAAAGTTTTCAGAAGTCTAAACTTGTTGTTTATCTTTTTCTTTTTTTCTAGGGTCATTACTATTATGTGCCTTCTATAAAGCCAAAACAACAACCCATCTGCAGGCTTTAGCTTATGTAACGGGAGAAGTTTTATGTTTGCAGTGAGGATTAATGGTGCTGACTAAATCATGAAACTCTAAATATCTGTCTTGGAAGTCTGCCCTGCACTGTTGTTGATGCGTTACTAACTGCGTAGATGGAGTTTGCCCTAGAAGCTCTTGGGATGGTGTAGTGTTATATGAACAGCAACTGCCTGGGCTGGAAGCATCATGATCCTCCTTCATGATATATAAGCTAGAAGGGGTTGAACCGTTACTGTACTGCCCCATTTAAGGCTTATACTTATACATTATTAGGGGAATAGCCAGCACAGGGGGCTGTAGCCACTGTCTGCTAGACTTCAGCTAGTTTGAATTCAAGTGCTATGGAAGGCCTAAATATATTGAAAAAACATTTCATGTATGACATGTCAGGCCTATTACCAGAGTCAGACTTGTCATTTTCTTTTCTTAAGTGGTAAAAATGTGGTACACGCAGTCATGTCCTGTAGCTTGACAGCTTCATATGGCAAACTGATCCTTAACCTACTGACTAGTGCAGTCTAAGGGATCTGCTGCAGGGGAGAGGTTTCCACTCATGCGTCCCCCTTCTGTTTGGCTTGCTACAGCCTCATGGACGTTGGCTTCAGTGAGGGCTGCCTCTGCGTCTCGTTGCTGATGAAGCGCTTCTAACGTGTTTCTTTCAGTTTGAGCTCTGCTTGCTTAGCTCTCATTTCCATTCATTTCCTTCTGAGTGAATTCTGCTCTTGTTTTTGCAGTTTCTGCCTTTATGCAGCCACTGACTGCAGCCAGCTTGCTGATGACTTACCAGAAGTCTCAGATGATTTAGAAATGCGTAGCCATATAGATGTAGTTTATCTGTAGCGTATCTGTCCAGCTGAGATTTATTGCTGTAGATGCAATTTCCCTTTTTATTGTTCTGCCATTACTGACCTAAGCAAAAGCCACAAAAAGCCACAGGTGTATTGTCTTTTTAAAGACGTTCCCTTCAGCGTGCTAAACAGAAACAGCGTGCTAATTTCTGAAAGGAATTAACTGTAATATTTTTAATATGGTGATATAACCAGTATCAAACACACATACAGTAAATGATGTAAAAGAAAGCCTGCTAAATAATTGCTGCCCAGCTATGCATTAGACATGAAGAGTGTTATATAACTTCACAAAACAAGTGTAGATGAGCAGTTTCAACAAGCGCAGTATAGCTGCACATCTGAAACACTCACAGAAAACACAGCAGATAGAGCATAATAAAACCTAGAGCTGCATAGCCACTATATACAGTGTTTGTTCACATAAAACACCTTCCATAATAAATCAAAAACATACTTAAATCCCCCAAAATGATGACTGAAATTCTTTTAAGACACATCAACAACTGTGCAAGCAACAGAGAGGTTAAACGACAAAGACTTCAAGCTCTTCAACTTTCCACTATGAGAGCACATGTGAGTTACTGCCCGTTTCTGGCCAGATTTACTGCTGCAACACATAAAATATGAACACAGAAAAAGACGTCCCCACTGGCGGGTGAGATTTAATCTCTGCCAGCACAGCGACTGCTCTCCGTTTACATTTTGCACCTTTTGCTGTTTCACCCTGCAAAATAGTTTGCAAGTGTTTGCCGACAAGTCAGCATCTTCCATGCAAACTGCTGGTGACCAGAGCAACCTACTAGATCCCAAAGCAATCAGTTTTTGCTCGTAAAGCTCTTTGTGACCAATTTCACTCCAACGACTGCAAGCAACAACCAGCCATTTGTACCGAGCGTCTGCAACATAAAGGAGGAAAAGTGTTTGATAAACTCGGCCTTGTCTCGTCTTATGTTTTTCTCCCTCCCCATCTCTCTCATATGCACAAGGGCAAGTGCTTACATGGTAAAACAACACATTTATAATTCATATAATAACCAGTTTGAGCTCCTTCCAGCTTGTCTTGCTCCATGTTTTTTTCTTTGCAAGTGCTGTGCATCACAAATCAATACTTTGAGGTGTAAAGTAGTCTGGTATGCAATAATGTGGACACACGAGAACCACAGACTAAGAATCACAGACACCTAGCCGTTTAATCAAATTTTTTGTGTGTGTGTACAGTCCAGTAATACTTTAAAGATTTCAGTTTGCTGTGAATGAAACACAGAGCCTATAATGCAGAGGATTTTTAACCTAGAAACAGAGGACAGACACGCGCATTTGTTAAAGAGACAATTATGAATTCAGCCTGGGGCTTGGAGCGTGATCAGATCGCTGTGACTCTGTGATGTTTCCGCAGCTTTGATCTCGCCGTGTTAACTCTTTCCGCGCAGCTGCCTTGTCCTTGTTGCAGTAGTTGCAATGAGAGTACGCTTTGCGTGTGCTTCTCGTCAGCTTCCAGGCAGAATCGGTGAAATTGTTTTGGCGTGGGAGCTGTGAAGCAGATTCTCCTTGTGACTGTACTCCTGAGGTTGAGGCGTTGACATCCCAACAGCGTTTGTTTTGTCAGTGCAGCCACGGCAGGATAATCCAATCCAGTGTATCTTCTGTCAGAAAACTCCTGTACAGTTACCCCACTGCACTTGCTTTCAGCTAAGACTCTGTAAGGTGTGATATTGCAGTAAAATCACTGCCAGCTGCCTTACGCTGTACTTTTCAGCACCATGGAGAGCGACAGGCAGACTGAGGGTGGTATATGCTTCCAAGAAATCATAAAAAAGCTCAAACCCACATACTGCTTCACATATATTTATTCATTTACACATTCACTTGCCATTTTCTTTGGTGCACCCAGCTGCAGTTAACACAGCCTTCAATAACTCCTACATGCTTAAGGTTTCAATGTTTTAGTGTTTGTGTTAGTGTTATAGAGAGATGCTGATTCAATGTAACAGGCATTTTTGAAGCTGCTGATATCTTGTATTATGTTATACTGCTTTTTTTTTCCAGCATTTACAGACATATTACTGTATTTAAGTATATGAATCACAGAGTTTACTAATAATCTAGATGGAATTTAGCTAATAATAAGCCAGTAGTTTAGAAATGTAGGATAAATACATGTTCATAAATGTGTAGGGCATACAGGACGGTGTAAAACATTTACAGGTTCTTCTGGATTCCTGTACTCATCGTTCACACTGAGCTTAGCAGCACGGTGGTGAAGCGGTTAGTGTCGTCACCGTTTACTTCCTGGTTCAATTATTATTTCACAGTTTAGCTTGTTGTTAGCTATTTTAAATATTAATCTCTTATAATAACTGGACTGTAAACAGCAGTGCTGTAAACAATGAACCGCACACAGAAACATAGACCATTACCTGCACAGGTTAAGCTATCCAGCACAGTGAATGGGCCCTCAGAGTTTACTACATACTACCTATAGTAAACTGTATATAGTATAAGAAATCCTCCTACTTGGAGGTTTTACTGTAACAGCAAATGAAACAACCTTTGTCCTGTTTTTCACATTTTACTCATACAGTTAATTTAAAGGGATAGGTCATTATTTGGGGAAATGTACTCATTTATTCTCATATTTGTATGATTGATGCAAAACTACGGTCAACTTTGCCAGACTAGAAAAAAATCCAGTAGTTCAAAAGCTGACAACTGAAGTATGAAATGTTAAATTGTTATCTTTTATTTTAAGGTTTATTAACAAAAGGCTTGGGCCTGATTTTTTCTTTTTCTTTTAGAAATATCTTCAAGTGAATTGGTAATGAATGAAAGTATAAGGTATAATGAGTTTTTAAGTACCTGTGGGTGAAACCTACAGCTTCATATTCCAATTTTTGCAGCAGTACTTAAAAAAAAATGCCTTAAAATATTTTTTAAACTGTGAGCAGTTACTCCTTTACATTTTGTACATTTGTGTACAGGAGAAAAATCTGTGTAATAGTCGTACTTAAAAAAAAGATATTTTGTATATTTTTTCCTTTTTGGATGTGGCTGGTGCTTCTTTTTTAAAATAATTTATACAACTGCCTTTTTAAATGAATGTGACCTGCTGTAGCGGCGGGTTATTTCCGTTCTGCTCTGTCAGCACAAACACGCACTCACAGGTGATGCTCGCTCTTCTTGCGCTGGCCTTGGAGCGTTCTGGCGGCCATTTAATGAAATGGTAATCTCGTCAAGCTGTTGCACAGGTGCTCGTTTGTGCATGTGTGTGCGAGTGTTCTTTGATCCGCCTTTCATATGGTCGTACAGCTGTGTGCTGATGTGATTACAAAGGCCTTGCCAGATGTGCTGGCCAGCTGTCTGTGACACAGCCTCTGTTTGTTTTTGTGTGTGTGTGGGGGGGGGTGAGTGGTGGTATGAGGCAGCACTTCGTGGGGGCAGGTTCAGATTTAACACCACCGCTCACACTGGCTTTTTTGAAAGCGGCGTCTGGCTGCTTGTTGTGCCCGTGAGAGCGTGTTCTTGTGTGTCCTGGAATATGATTGGCTTATAATATTGGCTTCATTCAGCACTTCCCATTTCACCGACACTTTAGCCCACTAGGGAAACGTTTGTGTGTGTTTGTGATGGAGACAGAGAATGTGGTTGCAGTCCTTATATGGTCATGTAGTTTGGTTTTGAGCGAGTGCGTTTGCTACAGAATGAATCAGAGTGCTGTTACATCAGAGGTATGGGCAGGCAGGATGGATTACTTGGCCTCCTATTGGAACACACACTTCCGTAGAGAGAGAGTGAGAGAGAGAGAGAGGAATGACAGAACATGCATGCATATGCATACTCAGATGCCCTACTTTTCAGCAACACACAGATATAGGGACTGTTATGTAGCAGGGGATGCGGACAGTGCAGATTCATGCTGTGAATGAGTGGGAGTGACAAAAGGAAGCCACTCCCATGTACTGCTTCCCAACACTTTACCACAGAGAACACAAAAAAAGAAGAACTAGTGAGGACCAAACATACAACTGCCTGCTAATGAATGAAGTGTAGAATGAATTACACCAAACTGCGGGTTGCTAGGGGGCTGGAGCCTATCCCAGCCACCACTGGGCGAGAGGCGGGGTACACCCTGGACAGGTCGCCAGTCTGACGCAGGGCCAACACAGAGAGAGAGAGACAATCGTTCGCACTCACAGTTAATTAGTTAAATTAAATACCAGAGAGTACAAAAAATCAGTAATTTGCAGCAAGTGGTGTAAGTGTTCATTACTCACAGATGAACTAAACATCACTGGATTAAATCTGTTCTCCAGTAAATTTTCATTATCATCTGTATAACGATTAATTGAGTCATTCAGGAACTCCTCATTAATGATGCTTTATTGGTCATGACTGTATTGCCTTTATTGAGAAACAAAACCAGAAGCAGATGCTTTAATTTTTAAATGTTGCCAGGAAATTATTGTAGTTTTGGTGTTTTTATATTGTTATTTCAGGTCTTTAGTTTGACTTTGAAATGTGGATTTTTGGGGTTAAGTGTAATAAGTAGTCCAGAGACTCTAGAATTGAAGGTATTATAGCTAAATACTAATATTTGGTATAAGTAAGTCAAGCTGAGCTATGGAGCTAAGGAGTTTGTTTACTGACCTCAGGAAACTTCTTTGCTCCAAAACCGTCATCCCTCTCTCTTCAGTGGTCTTCTGCTAAATGAAACGGTTCTCTCTGGGTCACAGTAGCCGTAGGTTAGTGCACGTACGACATAACTGCAGCACCCACTGTGTTAATGTCACAAACCCCTCACTGCTCTTTACGCCCCCTCTCCTTCCCTATCAAAAACAAGAGTGTGCGATGGTGAAGATACCAGCAGAGCAAAGCAGAAAGAAAACAGAGAGAAGCTTGCCCAGCCAGACAGCTAGCAGGATGAAACCTAAGATGTTGTTTTCTGACTTAGTGCACGCTGATAGCTATTATTTACTGGTAAACAACAACAACAACCTATGGGTGGTTTTTGCCACACATACACACACACATCTATATATATATATATAGGTGTGTGTGTGTGTGTGTTATATTATTATAAATTAGTAATATTGGGAAACATTATGTAGTAATTTATGTAGTAATTTGAGTCTACATGCAGTCAGTATATGCTGTCACTACATATTTTAGGTTTTAGAAATATTTCACTCTGTATACAAAAGATGGCCTCTCCTGGGAGAGCATGCTGTGGTTTTTTGGATTGTTTTATTGAAACCTCTTGTTTGACAATTTGGCCATCACCATCTCGTTTTCATTTGTTTGTTTATTTTTGTTTGTTAACATATTTGTAAAAGGGGTACAGCTCAGGAGTTACCTGCTAATGTTAGCGCTGGCTCGCTAGCAAATAATTGACAGCAATGTTAAGTTGCAGTCCATTATTTGCTAATTGACTTTGAGTTCCACTGTTATCAACAGAAATATTAACATTAGACACCAAAACCTAATACAAGCGGTAAACATGTTTATTTCTGCTGATGGGTATTGTTAGATCCCAGTTACCCCTGTACATGAAGTCTGGACCTGCTCTCCTTGTAAAGGGTCTGAGTGGCTGATCCTGTGGGTATTACTTATCTTTCTGTATATTGTGACCGTTTTACAGAAAGACTTCCTGTTCATGCACTTCTCTCATATAGACTCATTACAGAATGATTATTTTCACATATTTTGTTCAATTTATAATGCTGCATTTCAAGCAAAATGACCATTAGTGCAATCACATCCGTTTACATCTCTGAACTCCATATTTTACCAACAATCTTAGGGAGAGACATTAACCTTTAAAGCCCGAATCATGAAATTGTTGCCAGAAAATTGAAGGTTTTTGAAAATGGAGCATTTATTCAGGCAATTTTTTAAAAAATCAATAAAGTATTAATGCGCTTAAATGAGTTTTATTTATTTTTAATCATATTTGCTGCATCCCACATTTTTTGCAATGTATTGATTAAAATGTATCGTTTGTTTAAGTTTGACTCACAAAAACTGGGCGTTAAAGGGTTAAATCCCTTATTTAGAGAGTCTCAGGTGGATGAGGCCTCGGGGACCTCAGTCTCAGACATTATGCTAACAACAAACTCTGTGGGGATTTAACTTGAGGCGTCCTACACCCATATATGGGCAACTGCACTTTAACACTTTTGTGTTGAAGGCAGGTATTTCTAGGCAGCACCTTTTGGCACATTTTAATTAATGCAACTGTAAGTATTTTGCTTAACAGCTGACTGAAATGATCACTTGTGAAATCCCTCATTTAACCCATAAAGAAAGCGTTTTCTTCCCGTTTTTGAATTAGAAAGTTTTCATTTCTGTATCTGACTCTGTAGCTGTGGGAACTATAGTGTCAGTCGACACAGTAAAGGTGTACAAATTAATCATTATGTGCGAATTATTATCACTTTATGACTTTCATTAATGCCATAAAGCACTTATTGTTGTCAGTGGTTGAGATTTTGGTGTTCGTTTATGCATCTCCATGTGATCTTGATCTGGTCTAATCAGTTTTTTCTTTTCTCCCCCTCAGGAACATTTCAGGGTCAGTGGGTTGGTGGGATGCGTCATGGCTACGGAGTTCGTCAGAGCGTCCCTTACGGTATGGCGGCCGTTATCCGCTCACCGCTTCGTACCTCCATAAACTCTCTCCGCTCCGGTTCAGAGCACAGCAATGGAACAGCTTTGCTGGACCGGACCGGGGCAGTGGTTCCTGGACCTCCCCCCCTTCCCGGCACGCTGACCACCAGCGTCTCCATGTGCAGCACAGGCAGCAGTGGCAGCAGCCCCGCGGTGTCTCGGGGAGGTTTTGTGCTGACGGCGCACAGCGAGGCTGAGCTGCTGAAGGGGAAAAGGAAGGGCGGGCTTTTTCGAAGATCCATCCTGTCAGGTCTCAAGCTGAGGAAGTCAGAGTCCAGGAGCTCTTTGGCCTCCCAGAGGTCTAAACAGAGCTCATTCAGGAGTGAAGCTGGCATGAGTACCGTGTCCTCTGCTGCATCTGATATCAACTCTACCATCAGGTAATGGCACGTAGATAATAGAGATGGTAGGTTTGGACTGCTGCAGGATACCTGATATAAAAGACCCAAAAAAACCTTTTTGCACGGATAAATTTCATCCAAATTTGTGGCAATCTGCCAAACCTTTTGTTCTCATACATAATTTTTCATTAGTTTGAAGCCTGTTTCACGCTGTATACTAGGGCACCAGTTTAGCTCACCGGCTGAGCAGGTGCGCATATGCCTTATGAGTGAAACACAGCAGACTGGGTTCAAGTCTAACCTGCAGCCCTTTCGTGTCTACTCCACACCGTTTAACTATCAAATGAAGTCAAAAAGCCCAAAAATAAACCTTAGAAATCCAGCATACTGTGTTGGTTGACTAAAACTGATCCTTCCTTGACCGGTTCCACAGTAATCATACTGATACCCATCATCGTTGTCTATTGTCACATGAGGTAGAGTGTGTTTTCTTTGTGTTTTAGTTATGCAATCTAATATATTTATCCCTGAAAAGTTCAAATGTACTGTAAAAGTCAGACATTTAACACACACATTTAACAATTCTGGCAGGATTTTAACTTAACAGCAATGTTTACTACTTACAAACATCAATCTATCCACCAAAAAACATACAAATAACACCACCTACTGTGGTCTCATTTCTTAATTCACACAAGAGGAAGTCTAGCTTTGAAAGACTGTGACTGGAATGACTTTGGAACGTGGTTAGTCGAACCTGGTGAGTCAGACATAAACTTTGTCATGGGGTAATGGAATGACGTACTATGAAAGTGGCCTGTCCTTCATTTGGAGGACATGGATTCAAGGAAAAAACAAACACCTGTTCTTCTTAAGTGACTTTAAAATGGATTGGCATGCATTCCAAAGGAGACTATAGGTCAAAGATCAGTATGTTGGTCCACTGGACCGGTGCCTGAGAAGACGTTTAATGCCAGTTTCACTCACTGCGTGAACTTCAGCTTCTTAATCTGGCTTAGATGTTACATGGAAGTGCCTGGCGTCGAACTCCAGGTATGCTGGATTTAGGCGGCTTATTTTGAGTTGAGTCGCAACCTCGTAAACTAATGGCTGGCAATAGTAGATATTCTTAATTTAGTCACCATGGCACAGAGTTCTGGCTCTGGCTGTTTCATGTGACCTTTTTATGGACCATGAATAAAAATTGATAAAGAACCCGCATGCATCCGCGGTTCAGATCTTTTGTTCGTGAGGTGCAGCAACTCAACAGAAAGTTAATATAAGAGAAGTGGAAAGCGAGCTGTTGATCTGTGTATCATGTCTGTGGAAGACTATGGAAAAAAGTGTAATGATATCCTTTGAATATTTACGTGGATCGATTAAATTAATCATTAGTTGTTTTCTTAACAACTTTTTAATATACGTTTGTGAACTCTAGCCGACACCTAACTCGCTTCCCAGTGAGTAACAGCAGCTGGTGGTAATGATAAAACTTATACATAACTTATTCACAAAGCTACATTTTTTTATCCTTCCATGATTGATTATTTAGTATTTTAATGTAATCTTTCACCTTTTCCAGCCTCGGAGATGCAGACACAGAGCTGACGGTCGCTGACGACGATGTGGACGCCACAGCAACAGAGACCTACTGCGGGGAGTGGAAGAACGACAAGCGGACCGGATTCGGCGTGAGTCGGCGGTCCGACGGTCTGCAGTACGAAGGGGAATGGCTCAGCAACAAGCGGCACGGCTATGGCTGCACCACGTTTCCTGATGGCACAAAAGAGGAGGGGAAGTACAAGCAGAACATCCTGGTGAGCGGCAAGAGGAAGAACCTGATCCCCCTCCGAGCCAGTAAGATCAGGGAGAAGGTGGACCGAGCCGTGGAGGGAGCGCAGAAGGCAGCAGATATCGCCCGGCAAAAGGCTGAGATCGCTCTTTCCAGGTAGAGAATTATAGGCGCGGTACCTTTTAATGAAGTTATGTTCTAAGTCCCGGTTAATTTAAAAATCAAGCGGTTTGAAGCTGGCACAGTTCATCTGAAAAAAAAGGTGCTTTTTAAAAGTCATTTTTTATATTATACACCAATCAGGATTTAATGATACTTGAATCAACAGATGGTGCCAGGTGTGGGGTTGCCAATGCCAATCAAATCTCACCCACACAGCCCTGATCAGACAATTTCTCTAAGTGTTAATAAAAAATGATAAATAAATAGTCATTAAGAGAAATTCCCCCCTAACTTTATAATTTGTCGTTTACTGTTATAGAGCAAAGCCGAGACTCAAATTTGCTTTGCTTTTCTGACCTTCCTCACATTTACAGCTCTGCAGTAATCATCAGCAATAAGGCTAATAGCATATTTCTCGTAATTTTAGCATATTTACTGCTTTAAAAATGTTGTTGTGATTTTTTTCTTATCTAAAGGCAAAGAAAACTATTATCTATTATACTATGCTGCATTATTAGCAGAGGATGCTAATCAAAAATCACAGAATTTTGTCCCACTCTTCTTCACAATGTTGCTTCAATTCATTGAAATTTGGTAAATGGACTGATTCTTATATAGCGCTTTTCTACTCTCCCGGAGTACTCAAAGCGCTGTATACAACATGCCTCACTCACCCACTCACACAAGCACTTCTAAACTCAAGTGCAACTAATAAACATTCACACACACTCCGATGAACGCATCGGAGGGCAATTTGGGGTTAGTATCTTGCCCAAGGATATTTGGCATGCAGACTGGGGGAGCCAGGAATCGAACCACCAACCTTCCAATCAGTAGCTGATCCGCTCTACCACCTGAGCCACAGCCAAATTTGTTGTTGTTCGTTTATGCACGGCTCTCCTGAAATCCTGCCAGAGCCTTTAATAAGGGTGAGGTCTGGACTTTGACTGGGTCATTACAGCTTGATTCTTTTTTTCCTTTTCAGCCATTGTGTTGTAGATTTGCTCCTCTGCTTGGGATCATGTCCCGTTGCGTGATGCAGTTTTGGACAGATTAGAATGCTTTGATATACAGAGGAGTTTGTGTCTGCGAGACGAAGTCCAAATCATCAGCCCTCCACCACCGTGCTGACAGTTGGTGTGAGGAGTTTGTTCAGATAAGCTGTGTTTGGTTTTTGCCAAGTGTCGTGCTGTGCATTATAGTCAGACATCTCCACAGAAGTCTTGAGGTTTGTTCTGATGCAACTTTGCAAGCCTAAGCTGTGCTGCAGTGTTCTTTTCAGAAAGAAGAGGTTTTCTTCTGGGAGCTCTTCCAAACAAGCCGTATTTGTTCAGTCTTCTTCTAATTTTACTGTCACGAACTTCAAAATTTCACATGGTAACTGAGGCCTGTAGAGTCTGAGATGTAGCTCTTGGTTTTTCCATAGTTTAACTGAATGTTTCACGATCTGAAGTTGTTGTGATGACCATACCTGGGAAGATTTTGTAATTGTGTTAATACACACCTGAACTGAATGCTCAAGACCAGCAAACTGCCAAGATTTCTGCTTTTATAGAAATGCTCACACTTTCTGATGATCAGTTATTTAAATGAATCTGATTAGCAGCACCTGACTGCTACTTACTCTCTCTTTAATGCTTTAGAAGTAGTAAACTTGGACCTCACAGGACTCCTCTGAGGTGTAATGTTTAAAATGATTATTACAATACTATTGTAAAATGGTTCCCATAGTTTAAACAAGTTGTTCATTATATTCCGAAATAAAAGCAGCAGAAACTTTGGCTCAACGACTTTTATCCTCTTTATTAAGTCAGCTTACAAGGTACATCAATTTAAACATGTTCATAGCAGTACAGTACTGTGTTTCCAGGTCCTGGCATGTCTTTAATAAATGAACAAGTTTTACCTGGGAGTGAGTCAGAACCCCCCAAGCAAGATGGCAGTGCCAGAGGTGCATCTGAAAAGCCCAGACATCAACATGTTTATATCGTAAAACAGCTGTTTTTCGTCTTTCACCTGTCCATCCTCGGCTTAGAAACAATTGTTGATGGCTTTGTTTCACCATGTAATTGAGATCAGTGACATATTAAAAATAAGATTCAGGTTAAGGTGAAATTAGGGTTACAGAATGATTGAAATTGGCAAGCCAAGCAAGCCCATCTGGAGCTGTTAAGACTCTGATAAAGCTGTTCTGCTGAATGGAGATGAGGGCTGATTCTCATTAAAACTCAGTGCATTCAGCTAAAACAATGAGAGCAGTCGGTCTGATGATGTTAATGGGCTTGCTCTGACCTTCTTTACAGCTGCAAGAAACTTTTGGACAGGAATATAAAACAATTCTTGGTTTTTTTTGTTGTTGTTGTTTTTACAGCTAAGGACTCAAAACAGAAAGTAATTAGCTGTCCTGGGACCTGAAGCCACAGATACACATTGATACTCTTGTCAAGTGGGGACTCATCAGAAGTAGGCCCATGGCCTAGTTTGTGTCCAGACCTTGTTGTTTCAAGGATCCAGGGTATGGCTACAGTACCTCTGGTGGTGACAAAGCTGCTGTTTTTAAACGCTTTCTGTAGAGCTTAGACAGGAAGGAAATTTAACAGGTATCGAGGTAAAAAAACTGGAATAAAGATTTAAAGCCATTACGAGATGAAACACTTTCAATTCTTTTAAAAAACATGAAGTATTTAATTCCTGATCAGGCAACTCAAACTACTGTAGCATCTACGTTATGAAAAGTCCTGTTTTGTTTTTGGAGTTTTAGCATCAACTTAGTACCAAAGTATGACATCCCACGTAAAGAGAGAGAGGGGTTCTGCATCTGTGTATTTGCACACATGTGTCTAAGTGACATAAATTTTGTCAGCTGGCTAAATATGTGCAGTCTTTCATGAACTCCATGAAATCCACATGCAGAATTTGACACTGCACGGACAGCCTGGACAGCAGAGGCGCCGTTATTTGTGTAACAGATTTCACGCCCTTCGTCCTGTTTCGGATTTGTGCACACTATTTTCTTTTTGATTTTTTTTCATGTCGTCGAGCCAAACACAGAAAAGCAAACTAGCTCTTGTTCTTGCTTCCAGAAGTTGCCTTCATGCACATGGGTAAAAACGCTTGGACATATTAGAGATCTCCCAAAGATGGGACGTGCTTGCTTATATAAAAACATGAGTCCCTATACAAATGTGTCTGATCCTCTGACCCCACTCACATTTACCTGCCTAACCATGTGATGACTTTAAAAAAAACAAGGCTCAGTTTTGTAGGTGTTTGAGGGGGAGGGGGGGGGATTATTATAAAATGGCATGCATTAAAGTTTTAGTTGGAGAATCAGTTGCAAGTGACCTGTTAACAGTTTGTTTTTGTTTTTTTCTGCTGCTATTGTTCACGTGTTATTGTAAGGTGACCTTGAGGGTCTGAAAGGCGCCTATAAATAAAATGTATTATTATTATTATTATTATTATTAACAAACAGTCGTCTCTTTCTTTAATCTTGGTTTTTGGGGAAATTCCTTTCTGGGCAGCAGCACTTTGGAGGACTACTGTAAAAACTTAAAGCATAGCTTAGATTTAAAGGCTTAGTTAGATTCTGCTCTATATCTGTGAGATAAGCTGCTGACTATTTAGAGTTAAGATATTTTTCCTAACACAAGAACACAGAAGCAGTGAATTGGCTAATAAAAGTGTCTAAATCTTACTGGACTTTAAAACTAGTAATCAGTTATAACATCCTCCGACTTCTATTTCTAAGGTTTGAATGTGGCTCATAAAATAATTTATATATAATCCATACATTTGTTTTTGGCCGTGGAATATTGTCCCCTCTCAGTTTTGATTGTGCTTCACCCAAATATGAAGATCTGAACTTTGGCTTTCTCTGTGACTTTGTGTTTATATGCTTTGTTGTCATGTTAGTACTGTATAGCTACAGATCACGCCTTTCCTTCTGTACAACAGATACCGTCCTGCAAAAGAAAAGTGTGATTAGAAACAATTGGCTGCAGAGTGACAACAGTGTCAGTCAGCGTGTGAAGCAGCTGTCTGAGCTGTTTTTTTCTGATTAGCAGTTGACCTTGGAGCAGATCAATAATGCAGTAATGTTTTGCACTCTGTTAATGATGTACAGCATATACGTTTAGGAGCAGATCGCCAATTTTCCACAAGATGTCAAGCTGCTTTCTGAGATGGATGAGCTCGTTAAAATGGAAATATTGAAAACACCGGAGGGTGTCAAAGAAATGATGTGAGGTGGGACGAAGAGAAAAAGACATAATAAAGTGAGAGAAAAAAAACAAAAGTGAGGGCAGATTTCCGCATTATGCCAACAACACTGGCAGAGAGCCTGAAAGAGCAGAGAGGCTGAATTACTCTCTCACAGACTGACCTGCTCTTGCTTATGAGCTTACCTGTGTAGATCATGAATGAAGCTGCTGAACATGTCTATGTTTGTAGAGTGTGCATGCACGAGGAGCTGAATAAGTAAAGAGCCAATCCTATTAGTCCTGCTGACGGTCTTCCGCTGAGGGCAGTGTGACCACAGCAAGCTACAGCTGCTCAACTAATTCCTCTCACACTGTTGAGAAGTCACGCACACAGAAGAAAGGAACACAAATCAACCCTTTCATGCACGAATTATGAAAACCTCAATCTGGATTTTTTTCTTAAGTATTTTTATTCATCTTTAGGTATGAAAAAAAGATTTTTGAACTTCATTTTTTAAACATGTATTTTTCAAATAGTGTTTTACATGTCCACTGAGGTAGACAACATCACCTTTGGAGTGGGTGGCAGGGTATGGAGCGACACATCAGCGTCCAGTGTAGTGGTTTATGTGCAAGTATACCATCGACACTGATACAAATACAAGAAAACAGCCTTTGAATAGCCGTCCACTGTAGTGACCACTATGCGTGAAAGGGTTAAATGTAGCAAACACATCAGCCCCTCAGTTTCTCATATTATGACGACAAAATATTTGCATTCGTAGTGATTTGTAGGCTTTTTGCAGCACAGGCCAAAACACCATATTGTAGCTTGGCTCACATGGTTTCCATGGTTTCATCTTTCTTGTGGGAACTACGTTATGAATTTATGAAAACTGTGCTTAAATGCTCGACTTGACAGAGACCATTTTTTAAATTAATAACAGAAAAGTGCATTATTTTGGATATTTCTGTAGTAGCTAGTTGGCTAGCTACTACAGAGTAGTACAACAATAGAGTTATTGGTGAGTAACTTTTGCTGTTCTAAGGAAGGCTAACTGTTTACCTTCCAGTTTACCTGTCGATGCTAAATTAGGCTTCAGATTGTGGACCTTTCTCTGGACACGGAGACTGATATATTTGGTTCACTCTATAAAACACTGAAAGTGCTGACTCTTGGTTTTGAAGGCATAAAAATCCCTTCAGTTCACTTAATAATCATATTAGTTAGTGGCGTTCAATAGACTACTTCAAACGAACAAAGTTTATTCATCTAATATCCAGTGTTTATCTCAGTCACTGTATTTAAAATGTCATTTTAAATTTCATAAAATATCTGCCACACAAAATGACGTCAGTGGTGCGACTTTTACTTTCAGCTTCAGAGGTCATTATATTCAGATTTTAAGCCTAGTGTCTTCCTTCATTTTAATAAAATGCCGACTTATTTAACAATTTAACCTAAATTCCATTATTGGTATGATTCATTTCATACCCGCAGGGTTTCCTGGTTTATATCTGTTCTTTCTTCATCACCATTTAATTCTGTGATTTGCATCAGTTTCATTTTCACTCTTTCTGAACTCTTTTTTAAAGTTTATATTCTAGGCCACATATTCTGTTCTTTGTTGCAGTCATACCTCAGTTTATATATGTTTATCCAAAAACACAACCTAAAATCTTATCCTGAGTCTCTAACATAGTTTTGAAATATAGTTGTGTGGTTGGAAACGGTGCTTTGCAGCTTGATCTGGCAGGTCTAAGACATAAAATATGGAATAAAGACTAATGCCATGAAAGTTAAGCTAATGTATGCTGAATTAAATTGTGCTTGAATATTTGGAGGGCAGGAGCTCATGCACAAGTGGGTAGGCCTGAATTCTTTTTGAGGAGGGACGGAGTGTCCTTGTTTAAAGTAGGGTGCCTCTTTATGCATGCTTAAAGCAGATAAACCCAGATCTTGATACAAACAATATTTGAATGAATTTTTTGCATGATAGCAGTCGGAGCAAAACTGAAGCTAGGCGTCCGTATCAATATAAATAGTTTTGGAGGGTGTGCTGGGACTTTGAGTTAAACGCAAACTACTATATTGCAGGCAGGTGGGCACGTCTTTACTTAAGAATAGAATAGAATAATCCTTTAATTGTCCCACAAGGGGAAATTTGGGTGTAACAGCAGCAAGAAAGACACATATACAAACAGTACACAGAACAGAAACATACGCAATTTTTTACATATTTACATAAAGGAAAATGGTTACCAGAAACAGAGTACTGTACAGTTATTAAATTAAATAAACTGAAATACAGATAAGAGGGAAAACCCAGGTTGTAGTGTGAATCGGTTGATAAAATAGTTACAGCGCTGATGTAAACCTCTATGTTTGTTGGGAGCAGTTCTGATTGTACAGTCTGACAGCTGCAGGGAGGAAGGACCTGCGGAAACGCTCCTTCATGCATCTAGGATGCAGCAGTCTGTCACTGAAGGAGCTCTGCAGTTCAGCAACATTTACATGCATGGGGTGGGAGACTCTGTCCATCAGAGATGTTATTTTGGCCAGAGTCCTTCTGTCTCCCACCACCTGCACTGGGTCCAGGGTGCATCCCAGAACAGAGCTGGCCTTCCTGATGAGTTTATCCAACCTCTTCCTCTCAGCTGTCGATAAACTGCTGCTCCAACATACAACACTGTAAAAAATGACAGATGCCACCACAGAGTCATAGAAGGTCTTTAGAAGCGCTCCCTGGACTCCAAAAGACCTCAGCCGTCTCAGCAGGTAGAGTCTGCTCTGACCCTTCCTGTAAAGAGCATCAGTGTTGTGGCTCCAGTCCAGTTTATTATTCAGGTGAACACCCAGGTACCTATACGAGTCCACTATCTCAATGTCCACTCCCTGGATGTTCACCGGTGTCAGTG
>VUQG01028460.1:0-10972 GCA_015106755.1 Etia nguti | reverse complement strand
GATTGTTAAGCACTTTGATCAACCCTGTTGTTTGTAAATGTGCTATATAAATGAATAAACCTGAACCCGAACCTAACAGAGTTTAGAGGAAATATTTTCTCATCCAAAGTGAGAATTTTAATATTCAAAGCAGACGGAAATCCCCTCTCAGCAAATATGTGATTTATTATCACTATCGATACAACCTGAAGAGACATGACTGCAGTACATATGATGGGAACATATCCAAAAGCCTTCCACATGATTCACTCACAACCAGCAAAGTCAATGAATCTGCAGAAATCTGAGAGATTCATTTCCTGGGAAGCACCAACAATCATCCAAACACTGATCCGGTGCTCGCTGCGGCCTTCAGCATATCTGCTACCACGACCGGTGTACTAGACTGACCATTGGTTGGATGAAGGACGAGAACAGCATGAAAGTATTTCTAACATCACTGAACAAAAAAGATGAGAAACTAATCAGACTTAACCCCAAACTGATTCTTTGAGGTGAGTAACCCTGTGTCCGCAGCAACACACGGCTTTATTTTCTGTGTTTACTGGGGGTGTGGCCTAACACTACCTTCTGATACAGCAATTTTGTGAAACTTAATAGACTCAGAACCAAGATGTACCGACTTCTCTGAATCCACAAATCACGCTCTCACCTCTCTGTCTCAGGTACACCTGAGGGTTTACACATCGTAAAATCTGAGGTTCAGACGGTTTTACTACAAGTCAGAATTAGTGTCTGATATTTATAATCTGGATAACCTTTGTCTAGAGAAAAAAGCAGACAAATTACAGCCTTTAAGCTTAATCGATACCTCTGCAGGGAATCTATGGACCTACGATTTTCTCTCTTCCAGTCAGTTTGAAAAATAACAGCAAAAGAAGGAGCAGGCAGCGACAGTGAACGGACCGTGCCATGTGTAGAGAGAAAAAATAAATCCAAACTAGAAATGCAACAGGTCATCAACAAGAATAAGGAAATACTGAGCTCAAACTTTTGATTTTCCAACTTTAAAACAAAAGATTTGGCTGCAACGTGCTAATCTCTGGGAACGTGTGCGGTAGGGACGTTCCTTTGGTTAAATGAGAGAAGAAAAAAAAGACTTTTTGATGAAACTGAAAGACATAAAATTCTCAGGAAACATTCAAACTTAGCACACTTTAAATATTTGTGGCCTTACAAATATTTAAAAGTGTGTTTCATGAAGTATTTAGGAATTTAAATCAGGTTCTTCATTAATGGTTGTAAATGTTTCTGTAACATGTGTCATGTATGACGTTGCAAACACGCACACATTAGCCTGCAGAGTCAGGCTAACCTTAGCAGTGCTAGCAGCAGCAGCCCTGGTTTCTTTGCTTTGGTGATTTTGCAATATTCCAGTTTATTCTGACACAGCCGACACACAACCGCTCATTTTATTTTCTTACATCACTGGTTACCTTGGCTGTTAATGTCCAATCTAATAACTGCTGATGTACATCAATGAAATAACAGTAATACACTCAGCTCAGTATATCTGGTGCCAACGAGCAAACAAAGCAACATTTAAACATGTAGTCAGCTCTCCGAGCACATCCCTGCTGTGCACGAGTCATGAGGTGGTGACTCATTCATGTTTCATAAAGATCTTTAGTCCCAGTAAATCGATCAGATTTATGAGAAGCATCTGTATCCACCTCAGAAACAACAACAAGCATCAGAATCACCTCAGTGACGATTAATTAAACACAGAAAAAAACAAACTCATTTCCCAGAAAGATTAGTCGTCTTCACAAAACTACACAAACTGATGAGTCACAAAAATTCACCTCGATCAACAAGCAGCTACGAGTGTGTGCATCGGGCCTGGTTTACTTGTTAAATCCTGCACTGAGACCACAGGGCTCGCTCATTCTGGCGTCAAACCTCCACGCCCTCACCATCGGGGCTGTGCACTCAGTGTGAGCAGCTTCTCCTGAAGGGCGTGACGACTTCATCCAGTCTGCAAGATCAGATCACCTCAGGACGCTGCGAGCATGAAACACCATACAGACAAATGTACAGATAAGATTTTAGAGATAACCAGCTACTGTTGATTCTATTTATAGGCGCAGTTCTTTCTTATTTTTGATGCTTTTCCAGGATCTATATCTTGTCTTTCTATGTCTGCAGAGATAAAAGAAGGTTTATTCCTTCAGAACTGTTCTTTTATATTTAAGAAAACATCAAACTCAACTTAAACTTTGCTTTTCTGACTCCATTAGAACTCATCTGCTTTCAGTGTATTTTGGAGAGTCATTACCTTTACTCTACTTTTCTCCCGTGATTTGTAGAAATGACTGAGAACATAAAAAGAAACATTTTCGGTCTGGCAGGTTTGAAACGCCTCCGCACGTCGAATCCATTTAGTAAATTTTGGTTATGCTTTGTTTCAAAAAGGAGGCGTGTGCAGTTTCACAGCCAGATACGCCGATTTGTCACATCCAGTGTGATAAGACACCAACATAGGTGATCTTCACAGTAAGTCCATCTATTGTATGGCACAGTAAACCAACATAGAACTGAAATGAACAGATCAGCCTGGTCTCACAGACACCTGGTCGAGCCTTCTGACTGAATCAGCAGGATAACTGATCCAAGCAGTGATGGATCTCTGTCCTATGGAGGTTTTCAGCATCAATATGACATCGAAACAGAGCAGAAAAATGGCCGCCGTGTGACTCAGGTGACTCGGGTGCTTCATGTCATCATGTCACTGCTCTGCTGCTGTCACAAAAACACACCGCAATGATGAAAGGAAGGGATAAGCTTAGATGTTTACGATTCTTAAGGATTGTGTAATCTCTCTACAGACATCGTGATGACTGCGGCAGGTACACAGGTGCAGGTTTTGGGACAGATGCATTTTTATCCCCCGATGTAAACATGACAGAAGCAGAGGAATAACTCAGATTAGATGTGCTGTGGCTGTTTTCCTGAATAACCTCTCCTGATGGATACTGAAACTCATCCCAAAACAGACATGAGATCGTTTGAAAGCTCAGAAACATGTTTGAGCTGTTCAATTCGAGCAGCTAATGAACGAATGTATGAGGAGGTGAAACATGCAGGTCACTCGTGAGGAGTGAAGAAAAGAGTGAATCATGACTGCATGTGAGGATAAAATATAATCCCTGATTCAGTAAGAGAGGAAAGCCGGGTGAAGGATTGCCGTGACATCCACACCTAGGTATATGGTTTACAGGGACGATGGTATATATTGGGACATTGTCATAATGAGCTAAAGATGATATAAAATGTTCAAAATGAACTAGAAAAAAATTGAGATTGATGTGCAAAGTTGTTATCAGCTACAGAGCTATGGTTAGGCTGATATAAGCACATGAGAACAGGGCAGAGAGAGGACGGGGTTAGACTGCTGTCAATAAAACTTCATGTTGAGGGTCCCTGACAGCACGAGACAAACGCCATCTATTGACAGGAAGAAGACAATGAAAACAAACCAAACTCCAGCCAAGAGAACCTCTGATAGGATCCATCATAGCATGAGGTTAGTCATTAATATGCTGCGTGGTTTGGATTATGTTTGAATCCTAATTTCACTTTAACCTCACACGGACCTTGCAGGGACAACCACAGGGCCGGATGCTGCACAATACCCAGGTCTGACGAAGAGGATGATGCCCATCTTTAGCATATCAGTCTGGTTATCGAGACTATTGGAGACAAACTGGAGCTCCGGTCTGTTAGCATAGTGACCTCACAGCAGCCATGTTGTTGATCAGATAATATGGCCACGCCCCCAAGTCTTATTCCAAGTTAAACAGGTGACTAATCGCCTCCCCTCGAGTTATTATGAAAGCTGAGATTATCTACAGAGACCAAAACAGGCTTCATTAACACTTCACCTCCTGATGGTCAACAATCAGATCCTACTAATCATCCAATCAACAACTCAGCAGTAAGAACGGTCTAATTTAGTGTACATCATAAAGATCAGGCTGAACCTTTATTTAGTTTGTCTCGTTACTCCAGTGACTCAGTATTTTCTTATACAATGTGGCCAGCACCATCTATATTTGGACTTCACAGGTAAATGTGTCACGCCCTGCACGGCAGGTTTTTAATGTTTTCTAATTACTGCCTCACAACAAACATCCTGCAGGTAACCTGACAATGTGCAACAACAACAGCTGACTCAGAGCTCAAACCATCAGCGTGCTTAAGAGAAAAGACAGAGAACAGAAATATCTGGGTTAAATAAAGAGCTGGAAAGTCATTGTAACCACTTGAGGTCGAGTGGTTTCTCTTTGAAACTTGAATTTAACCCGGGAGCAGTGACTCAGAGGGGATAATTGCTCGTAGAGCTCCATCAAAGAGCAGTGCTGCACAGCAAAGGAGAGTTTACAAGATTTGTTTTTAAATGGGGTACACAGGGGTCCATCACCCCAAGAACTAGACCAGCAGGGTGCCATAAATTCAGTAACATCCTCTCAGGCAAAAGTCGGTGTCATAATAACTCCATAAACATGCATTAGGAGACGTGGCTGCCCCGTAAAAGTTAGCTAATGAAGCAAAATCAGTTTTATTCTACTGAGTGTTGGAGTGCGAGTGGGTCAGTACTACCCCAGGCCCACCCTTTAGCCACACCCCGACCTGAAGAGTTTGAGGTTGAATGAGTTATTTGAGGGCACAGGGTCACTCAATCTTCAATGTCCCACACAGAGAAGATCTCCTGTGTCAAATTAACCATTTAATCTGCATATTTCTACAACACAACCTCCACCTTTCTCCTACTGTGCTTTAACACCCTCTACATTTTTCTGGTGATGCACACAAAGCCGTGCATGACTAAACTAGCTCAGCTCAGAGCTGCTGTGTTCTGATTTCAAAAAAGCGCCAGAGGCGGTAAACAGCCACTCTGAGACGTTCACTTCAGCAGCTCCCTCGCTTCTGCAAACACGGAGCTGTAACTACCAACATCGAGGTCCTGGGACAGAGAGGGGCCAAAGCGAAGCACCGGGGGTCTTTAGATTTAGATTTTAGATCAATATACAGAAGATCAATGTATTCAAGCATTACTTACAGTACAGGCTGCTTACCAACAGGCTACCCTGATGCCTTTGATGATAATTTAATCTTCAAATAGATTAAATTAGTCTAAATGTGAGCAAATCTAAAAACATTAAAGAGACAGAGCCCAGATAACAGACATATTTTAGCAAGATCTCAACTACTTTTGACCCAAATGTGTCCAAATACAACTGCAGACCTGGGACAAAAACATGTCTTTTATTTTAGAAAGTATTTAATAAGTATAAACACATGAATCTGTAAAATAACGAAAAACAAAAACAAACAAGGATAAATAAAAACATGGATCGTCATGTAGGTCAGTGCTGGATGAAACGAAAATAAAATAAAGCCAAAATAAAAACAAATCTAACCCGGATAAGGAGATCCCATGTGGGCCACGTGTGGGCTAAACATTAACACTGTCTGGCACTGTGACCTGCATCAGCTCGTGTGTTCAAAGCTCCATCACTGCAGACTGTGTGACCTTCGCTTACAGCTGAACTCTGAACGCTCGTCAGAATAACTTCAGTGAAAGTTTCTGGCTTACTTGTGGCTGCTGAAGCTCTCCAGCTCATCAGTGTCAGGGAAGAACACCTCTCCTCCTCCTCCTCCTCGGTCTTTGTCTTTGGATTTCTTCCGTTTCAGCTTGAACGACAGCAGCCGCCGTTTCTTCTTTTCTTTCGGGGAATTGAGTGAGGAGTCCCCGGGCAGAGTGTGGTTGTCTCCCGGGCTGAGAGAGCCGGGGCTCCAGGGTAGGCCCCCCGGGATGTCCGCGGGGTTGGTCCCTGCACCCACTGCATCTTTGAGGGACCCCGACCTCTTCAGCTCCTTCTTCTCCTTCTCCGGTGATTTGAGGCTGAATAATTTCCGGACTTTGAGCGTGCTGGACTTACTCATGGTGTCCGCTGTCAGAGTGTGAACAGGAGCATGAGCACAGCTGCTCGCTGCAGGAGCACTCAGGCACTGAATCTCCGGGCGAACCTGCAGAGCGGGTTACAGCGAGCGCTCGGACGTGCCCACACCGGGTGCGCGCAATCAGGTAGAAGAAAGGTGAACCAATAAGAGATCCCCAAAAAGAAAACACACAAGACTGCACCTCAGACTTTAAAAGTTCAAATAAAATCATATTCTATTGTTATTCTCTAACTTTCTCTCTACGCGCCTATTATAGACTGTATATAAAAGATGGGAGCAGGCACCATCACCAACTGGTTTCCACTGAAATTTTTATATGTTTGAAACTTCACAATAAAGTTGAACCAACTTTAAACAGTTGACTTTAAAAAACAAACAAACATGTGTCATAAAGGTAGAAGTTATCTACAGAGACCAAATTATTTTTTTCTTTTTTAAATCAGACTGTGAACGTGTTTATTTCTGCTGTAAAGTTTAAACTTGGGAATCTGTGGGACTGACTCACTGCTGGAGCCCCTGGTGGATGCTAGAGGAACTGCAGCTTTTAATGCTAATTTTAAAAAATATGAAAGTTTTTTTTTTTTAGCTGTTTTTATACTATTATCAACTGATGCTTTATAGAAATAATTTATTGATTCAATTGTTTGAAGTTTGTAACTAAATAAATATTCTGAGAGGCATGAACGTATGTAATGTAGCAACTGGGAGTTATTTTCTTTCTAGTTGAGGCCATTAAAACCCAAATATTTCTATTCACATATTAAATTTAAGAAGATCTCACCAGTGCTTGTAAATTAATTGTCTTGGTTCTGAAAATGTTTAATTCGATTAATTCGATTATTTGACCATTCGCAGTGCTTGCTTGTTGCATACGTATTTCTTCAGACAGATCATAAGTGCATGGCTCTTTCAGCATGTCTCACTAACACATGCATGATGTCTGCTGTCATAAATATGCAGCTCAGCTCGTTTCAGAGGAAGATGTTCCTCCGTGGAGGTTAGAGAGCTGAACGCACTGTGAGGTTAAAAAAGTTTCAAATTTACTGGAAGAAATCTGATATTTGCAGATAGGCTGAAACTAAAACTGGCAGTCATCGATGACAAACAGGCAAACACATCTGCAACAGCTGGATGCTTTCATTTACACACACACACACACACACACACACACACACTGGATCATATTTCAGATCGATTGCTGATGTCATTACTGCTTTCAGCTGTATAGTAATATCAACTGTATTATTCTTTTTAGATACAAGCTACATTTATGACTATAGTAAGTTTATTCTGAAGGTCTGGACTGTTTCTGCGCTCTTGGAGCCTTCTGGAGCATTTTTACTCCCTTATCTATCCAAAGTATGGCTGCTGTGGTTAACTGAACTAACAGACCATCTGAGAAGTGTGAGCTCCACTGTTCAGACTTTACTGTCACAACCAGACCTATCAACACCTTAAACACAGAAAACGTATGGCATCCATGCTCACCTCATCAGTTTGACTGAGAATGAAAATAAAGAAACATAAATCTGTTCAGGTTACAGTTTGGATACCTGAACCTTCCTCCTGAGGCCATCAGCTTGTACGTGTGCAGGATGTTATTGAGGTCACGTGTGATTTTAAGGTCCCGCGTTCTCTCTGTTTCATGGAGAAAAGAGAGCAGCAGCAGCATGCGGATTTATTTTCTTGCCCTTCTGATCAGGGTTTAAAATGATTATAAAATACAGATAACTACACCTGCGAGGGTCATTTGGGGTTGAGGGTCCTAAAGCTAAGGATTAAGTGTGTTAGAGTAAAAGATCAAATGAATACATTAAAATGTAAAGACTTGTGACCTATGGGACAAAAATAGACTATAACTGAAAAAACAAAATTAAAAAATGGTCAAATAATGAAAAAATAAAGCAGTAATAATACAATTCTGAAAAGTTTATACAAGCCATAAAAAAATAAAATAAAACAGTAATATTATAAAGTAAAAAAATAAAAGAATAAATATTCCATAAAATTTATAAAAATTGAAAAAAAAAACAAAAAAACAGTTAAAACTGTAACAGTAAAAATATATCTGCCTATAAATTTTCTTCTGTTCATGCAGCTGAGGGTGGTGGGGTACTGGAGCCTTTCCCAGCTGCTGTGGGGTGAGAGATGGGATACACTATGGACACTATCGAGTCAGACGTATTGTGTCAGAAGCCATAAGCTAGAAGTCTTTAATCTTTTACTAAAGGAGAATAAAAATGGATATAAAAATGAAATAATGAAATAATCATACCTTAGTTTTGCATTTTAACCAACAGATTTGATTAAATTTAAATAAATAACAATGAAGCATTTAGCAGATTACATTATATTTATAATGCATTTAATTACATTACTTACTAATACTGCAAAATATTTGACTAAAACATTTGATGATTCTCCAGTAATATAACACCTCCATCTGCTGGTCATAGCAGCACAGGACTGATGAAGAAGAGTACATGCAAGTCTCTGAGCCCATGTAAGAACACAACAGCTGTGTTAAGTTATGGTGTTATAATGATTCGATTTGACTTTATTCATGTGCTGCAGTCAGCGTTTCCATCCTGTCATGAGCACGAGTCTGTCACAGGTCGATGAAACCTTTAAGTTTACATGAAACTTTATTCTCATATACAGCTTTTATTTTTCTCTTTTGACAGTTCATGACTGAGTGTGAAACCATCAGGTTCCTCATGTCCCGACGCTCTGACCTCCACAGCAGCAGCATGAGCCCATATGTGGAACAGAGTCTGAGTGCCAACCTCTGGGGCTGAAAATAAACTCAACGCAGGAGTCCACGACCTGCACCTCCTCTCCCAGTTAGATAATAGTTTCTTGTATTTAACATGGATGCTTTTATAATCAGTGATTGATGAGAGAAAATACACACTGATCAGTGGGCATCATGGATTTATTATCTACTCAAATCTAAATCTTCATGACTCTGTGACTCTTAGGGCAGCAGCGTTCCAACATGATGAATTCTCTCTCCAGCTAGTGAAGAAATGATGGCAGCACATTGTGTAGCAAACCTGAGCTGGTAGAAACTCCCTTTAGAGACAGGATATTCAATTCAATTCAATTCAATTTTATTTATATAGCGCCAAATCACAACAACAGTCGCCTAAAGGCGCTTTATATTGTATAGTAGATCGTACAATAATAGATTCAGAGAAAACCCAACAATCATATGACCCCCTATGAGCAAGCACTTTGGCGACAGTGGGAAGGAAAAACTCCCTTTTAACAGGAAGAAACCTCCGGCAGAACCAGGCTCAGGGAGGGGCGGGGCCATCTGCTGCGACCGGTTGGGGTGAGAGAAGGAAAACAGGATAAAGACACGCTGTGGAAGAGAGACAGAGTATATTTAGAGTAATTCAGTAATTCAGAGTAATATTTAATAAAGGCAAAACAATACTGAATTACAGTCATGGTGTAGCTGCACATTTTAACTAATATCTTCACAGTGATCAGAATAAATGTGATCTTGTTTTACAGATAAAACCTGTTTATAATGTAGAGGAGCCGCTGAATCATTGCTGTGATGCTTTTTCACATTGTGTGTGTGTCATCAGGTGATATGATGGCTGCTGTTTATTTATATAAATTGATCTGAACTTGTATTTTATTTGTGATTTAGTAAAATGATAAAACAGTTTTTGTGTTCACTGCCCTCCAGTGGTCGCCATCACGAACTACAATACCACTAATATAAACTGTTTATAACCATCAGCCATGTTAATAATAAAATGCTGTTTATAAACATATTAGCATTAGTGTAAGTGTGTTTGATTTGTTTTTAATTCAACAATAGATTACACTAAACCATTTTCAATTTAATTTTATTTATACGGCGCCTATTCACAACAACTGTCCAATTATTCATCTGTTAGAAAAAGCACAAATGGCAGGAATGCATTTTACAGACACTCTGGTAAAAGGTGGATGATGATGGAGCAGTGATATAAATCCTGAGAGGCTGATCAGGAAGTGGAAGCAGGTGTGCTGGTCGTTGAGGAAGATCAGGTGATTGTCTGGCAGGTAAACAGTGTTTGGGTCTGACTGCAGTTCTTAATCTAACATTCAGTTGCGATTCTTTGTGCACACAAAAAATATAACTCACTAAATAAAGCCAATAAGAGAGGAATCATTTACAGGAAAACTGAAGCTTCCTCCCATTTTCATGTTTTCTAATCCGATCTCAATATTGTCTTCTCCTCGAGCTGATCATCTTTCAGGTGGAGGATAGTTTTCTTTATTTTTATCCCTGTTTCCAGATGGACATCTGCCCCAACTCCAAATGGAAATTCCGATTATAAAAATGCATCTAACAAGCTGCTTATATTTATCTTCACTCTCCAAGATCAGCCAATTAACCATCAAACTTGGGACGTGTATCATGTCAGCTTGTTTATATATAAGGAAAAAAGTTATATGTAAAACACTGAGTCAGACCAAAAGTGAATACACCATCATAAAATCAACACAACCGGTTGGGGTGAGAGAAGGAAAACAGGATAAAGACATGCTGTGGAAGAGAGACAGAGATTAATAACAGGTATGATTCAGTGCAGAGAGGTCTATTAACACAAAGTGAGTGAGAAAGGTGACTGGAAAGGAAAAACTCAATGCATCATGGGAATCCCCCGGCAGCCTACGTCTATTGCAGCATAACTAAGGGAGGATTCAGGGTCACCTGATCCAGCCCTAACTATATGCTTTAGCAAAAAGGAAAGTTTGAAGCCTAATCTTAAAAGTAGAGATAGTGTCTGTCTCCTGAATCCAAACTGGAAGCTGGTTCCACAGAAGAGGGGCCTGAAAACTGAAGGCTCTCCCTCCCATTCTACTTTTAAATACTCTAGGAACAACAAGTAAGCCTGCAGTGTGAGAGCGAAGTGCTCTAATAGGGTGATATGGTACTACAAGATCATTAAGATAAGATGGGGCCTGATTATTTAAGACTTTGTATGTGAGGAGCAGG
>VUQG01028459.1:3689-26962 GCA_015106755.1 Etia nguti | reverse complement strand
AACCCTTTTTTAATTTTTTTTTTTTTTTTTTTTTTTTTTTTTTTTTTACATATTTGTCACGGTTATTTTAATATTAAAATGTGTCTGATGATCTGAAACACTGAAATGTGACAAATATGCAAAAATCAAACAAATCAGGAAGGGGGCAAATACATATTCACACTGACTGTGTCCTACCAGTACTCTGAGAAAGGTCAGGTCTTTGCGATGGTACGTCTGTAACCAGAGTCCGTAGTAATCTGTGGCAAAGCAACAGAAGAACAGAGTGCTGTAGCCGGAAACCGCTATCAGGATTAAAACGACCAAAGACGCCAGCATCATCCTGGAAGACGGAGAAACAGAAAGAGAACAATGAAAGCAATAAATCACAAGTCACAATGCCAACTAACTGTTTTATTAGAGGCAGACATTAGAGATAGAGCAGACAAAGGGGCAACAATTCCTCTTGTTAAACAATAACTGACTGGTGCGGTCCACTTTGTAGTAACTGAACATAATTTACTACAGTGACTTTCGGGCAAACTGAGCTTTCAGTTCGTAATCGCTTGTACATTATTTGCATATTTATACTGCATTTTGGTCATTTTTATTACATGCACTACTCATTATTCACAAACTAAAATAAATGCTTCCATTCACAAATATATTTAGCATACTTTGGTACAGCCATCAGTATGATTCTTTGCACGTTCCTAATAAATCTTAATCATGAATCTTAAATAGTCTGTGAAAAACTCTTGATCCACACCTCATTTCTTTATATTTTACTAGGAAATGGAAAGTAGGAACAGCGATTTATTGAAACGCGCATGCATACTTTCTGTACATTTCTTTTTAGTCTACTGGGAGTGTGTTTCAGATTGTTTCCATGATGAAAAATCAAGCTGTTGCCAATGACATGATTTTTTTTTGGATGGCATTGCTTGATGGATCAAAAATCTTACAGTACATTTCTGTGTTCACAATTCCATCAATTTTGAAAAGATTTCCAGCACCACCGGCTTAAATGGAGCCCCAAACCATGACAGAGCCTCCACCAGGTTACAGGTGGCCGTAGACAGTCACTGTTGTACCTCTCTCCTGTCCTCCTCCATACATATAAATGAGCTAATGAGCTGAACCAAAAACTTGGATACAAGTTTGGATTTGGATTCATCACTCCATCAGACCAGTTCAGACCAGTTCAGTCTAGTTCTTGTGAAATCTGGCCTAAATCAAATCCTTTTCTTCTTCTCTTCCTTTCATAAGAATGGCTTCTTGGCAGCCAATCTTCCACTGAGACCCTTTCTGATGAGGCTTCAGTGAACTGTGGATGAACCAACCGAAGGGGTATATGCATGTCTACTGTGCAAAAGGCTTTTGTGCAGTACTGTATGTTTATTGCAAGTACCACGGTGCCACATGGAACTAAGAAACATGAGTACTATTTTATTATGTTTTCTTCTCCGTGTTGGCTGGATCAGCACGTCATTTCATGCTGCACTGCACTGACTATTGTTTTGTTATTATTAACAGTATAAGATGATCATCCTAAATTTCTGACCCTGCCTGAATTTTTGTTTGGTCGCCAAGTGTTAAAAAAGTCCGATACAGGGGGAACCACTGTTTTGGAGCCATCATCAAATATAGAACTTCAGTTCTGGCTCAAACGACTTCCAGTTATTTGCATGACTCAGTCTGGATGAACAGCTCGTCCTACAAGCGCTCATGCTCTGCTAGTGACACAGGTGGAATTTATTCCAGCCTTCGCAGACATACCATCACAATGAGCCAAAACACACCTGCGAGGTCTAACCCACCATCAGGGTGACGAGAGTTTATCAGATGAACTGGAGTGCAGAGAGACGCACAAGTGAGAGAAAACAAGTGTTCAGCATATGTGAGAACTACTTCAGGAATGTTGAAAAAGCTCCAGTTTACAACCTCATGATGCTCGTGGAACAATTTACACCATGTGCTGCTCTTGCTAAACCTTTTTCTCTTTAACTAAACTATAACTCCAGGGTCCATTCCTTCTTATTATATGATACGACCACATGTATAATTTAACAGTGTTGAAGTTTTCAGTTTTGTTCTGTGCTGCAGAAAAATAGTAAAAACAAATAAAAGTTTTTAAGATTTTTACCATTAATAATCACACAATTTACTTTTTACTCTCTACTAAAGATGTGCCCATTCATGCCTAACATCAAATGCATTTTTCTGTCGATCAGTCTGAAGGGGTTTTCACTATCCTCAGTTCAAACGTCACCTCACCCCAAATTGCCTTACCCTTCCTTTATAATAAGCATGTTTGCATCACTGGGGTAGTAAGCAGAACCCAGCCAGGGTGGGGCCGCAAGCCACAAATGGATAACTGCTGAGGTACATTAGGAAAGACATCCAGTGCCAAATCAAATATGTAGAACATCAAGAATAAGATATTCATACCAGATCAGCTGTGGCTCTTGTAAACAGCAGACGATGCTGATATTAGCCATCCAACAATAAATCAGTAATGGCATAAATGAAAATTTTAAAAGTAAAGGGAAGACAGGAGACACTAAAGTTCAACTACATTATGAGTGTTATGAGTTTGTCCACCGCACTCTGCAACTTCTTTGTTAGGAATGCCACAAACGCAACAGCTAGCTGCTCCAAGCAGGCTCAGGCAGTGTGGAAATGAGTAATCTATGACTTGGTGCAGCGACAACACAAGATCACGCCTGCATTGTTATATTATATTAGTAAGGACTCATTGGATTTTTAAATATTAAATATTGATATTTGTCTAACAAAAAAATCCTAAATCAATCGGGTTATAGCAGATATACTGTGTGTGCGAGACCAATTAAAAGAGAAGCAAAGACAAGAGCACAGGAGGCTCTGAGCGGTAACCTGCTGCACATCCTTTCCAGCTCCATCTCTGACTAGGGTGATTAAGGATAGAGATGGAAATGGACTAATGAGTGAAGTGAATGTGATGAGAAGATGGAAAAGTACTCTGAGGAGTGCATAAATGAAGAAAATAAGAGAGAGAGGAGAACAGATGGAGAGTTAGTGATTCACGAATGCATAATTAGTAGGGAGGAAGTGAGGGCTGCTATGAAGAGGGTGAACAGTGGATAGGCAGTCAAGAACTTTGAAGACAAATATAAAAAGGCAAGGACATTTATAGAAGGAGGACTGTGGATATGTTGGATAAAGGATGCTGAATATGGATCTAGGGAGTCTAGGGACAGGGTGAGATGGAGGTGGATGTGGTGACCCGTAAAGGGAGCAGGCAAAAGAAACATAAGAACATGTAGTAGTAAATAAAATGAAAACATACTCTGCGTCCCACAGCAGGAGCCATATTATGTTCAGCACCATGTTGGAGAGCCAGCAAATATAGAAGCCGTAGGGTAGCAGACACTGAGCCCAGGATCTATTAACAGAAAGAGAAATATCAGTTTCATCCTGTGTGTTTAGATTTAGTCCAGCTGTTTTGATGCTAGCTTACCCTCTGCATGTGTACGAAATTATATAAATCACCATCAGGGTGAGCCAGGTATAGATAACGCCCCAGATGGAGAAGGTCCAGCCAGCTGGAGTGATGCCTGTCTCATAGCGGGCTGACACATTTCCTGTAGAAGTATGAAAGGGACCTGGAAAACAGAGACAGAATAAACAAAAGTGCATTGGTGGGGTCTGCATTCCAGTTCCATGTGGCTTTGTTTACAGGGGCAAAAAACCAGCAAACACAAAGATGGAAGAAGAAAACTGATGTGATGTGACTAAATCAAATCAAATTTATTTATAAGCACATTTAAAAACAACACGGGTTGAACCAAAGTCCTGTACATAATGAAAATAGTAAACATTCATAGAAAACACAATGAAAGACTAGTCATAATTGAAAGCTAGAGAATACAATGTGTATGTATGTGTATGTATTTGATGTGACAGGTGGAAATGCAGAAGAACAGAACTACTTCAGCTGGATTAAAGAGATGTAATGTCTCAGATCAGCAGGGTTACTGGTTACCGACTGATGAACCTCTACCCATCTTCACTTCTGCGAAACCCAGTCATGTTGCAGACTGGTTGCCAATCATACAATTAGTTGCAAAATGTTCCTCCAGTTTTTTTTGTTTGTTTTCTTTTTCTTTGGTACCACTTACTTTTCCCCTAACCCAACTTTTTGGGGACTATGTTTGTTAAATTAGCAACATCTTAAATGCAAAGAAAACTAAAGAAAGTCCACAATTTTGTTTGTAGGTGTTCCCTTTGAGCCTTTATGACTACTCAAACATAAAGACCTTTAATAAGTAGTTAAATCACTGATGAATAATAAGCTACAACAGAAAAAAATGGCCCTTACTTCATCATTTTGACCTAGCATCACAGAATTCTGAGAACGGCTCTCCTAGTTTTTAAAAAGTACCTCACAGGAAAAGATCTCAGGTTAACAGGGAGACAATGTTCAGGTTTATACGACTTCTTAAGTCTTAGTTTGGTTAGTTTAAAGGCTCAGTTGCTGCAGCCCTTACAGTGTTTCCTCCACCAGCTGGCACTCCTAAGCAGAACTCAAACTTAAAGCAGATGCAGAGTTGCTTCCATGTCTTTGCCCAGCGAGGCTTGAGAGCAGAACAAGGAGTACAAGAGGCCTGCTGCAGTCCAAGATGGAGGAGTTTCTGACTCACTTCAGGAGCAGCTGATTATTATGCTCAGTTATGCATCAGTCAAAAAAGGCTTGGCAAACACAAATGCATTCAATTCATATAACAGGGTGTGCGTTCCTCCTTTTGATGCGTGCACACATAACAACCTCCTGCCATAAAAAACCTAAATCTGTCCTAAACACTGTGACTTCTGGGTGCTCCACTTTCCTTCCACAGTCCAAAGACATGACTGTAAGAGGCAAGGCTCTAGGTGTGAACCTTAATGTGGATGATCGTTTCTCTGTGACAGACTGGTGACCTATCCAGGGTCACCAGTCCTAGGTATAAACGTGCATGTGTTATAATTATGAGGACTTCTTTTTGCTTCCATGAATGTAATGCATTTCTATTTTAGCAAGCTGGCTTAAATTTAATGTGTGAGTTTCAAACTACCTCTTTGTCTCAAGCTCACCGTTTCTCTGCTGCACAGAGTATCCCTTACACTTTTTACATGAATCACAATGCTTGCTGTTCCTAAAAATCTCTGCCATAATGACTTAATATCTATCATTACATAAAACAAACGATAGCAGTAAAAACTGTGATTAAAATAGAAAGACGTGGATACAGTGTTACTATTTACCAGCTCACTGAGGAAGGAAATGAGTCTTATCCATGTGGGAGCCCAGCGGAGCATTTTCTCTGCCACACCCTGAATATATATATATAAATAAATAAATCACCGTTGGATCTTTCCCGTCCAGCAGAACCAGTGGGCGGAGGGATACCACAGGCACTATTCCTCCACTTCACTTAGACTATTTATTAGGATAAAATAATAAAAAAAAACCCGTCGTACTAATAATTGGTTCATTTGAGCCCCCTCTTATAACTATAACAAACTCTGGGAAGTTTGTGAGCTGTGTTATTGTTACTCCTGCCAGTTAGCAGAACCAGCTATGTAAATATGTAGTCCTGGAAATGACGGCTCATGGGTTTGTGTAACATGCGTTGGTGACATAACAGCTGCAGTAAACAGTTACAAAAGCTCTAAAAAAGCAGTTTTTGTGAAGGCAGAAAACTAAAACCATTTGTCTTTGAAATAAAACCCCGAGAATGTACCACAGTGTGCAGTTTTAAGAGCCTTCCAGTTATTTTTAAAATCTTTTTCCAGCTCTGTGAAACTCTCACTTCTTGAACAGCGTTATTTCGCCTACCTTTGCCCGCTCCGGCCAAAGCGTTAACGACTAAAACGGCAACAAACACCACCGCACACAGGATTATGACGACAATCCGCAGAATATTGACGTCCTTCATTTTGTCTTTCTCGCTGCTTCGTCCCTCTGTGTGTCCTCTTCAACTGTCGGAGAGCAGCGGACAGAGCTAAATAGACCCGAACGTGACGCCTTCACGTGTTCCACGTAGACGCCCACAGCCTTAGAGGGGAAAAGGGAGGAGAAGAAGAAATAAAAAAAATAAAAAAAGGTTGTGCTCACGTTTCAACACAGGTAAACCTTGACTTATATATTCCTGTAAATTTTATCGATAGGTTAAACTAAAGTAACTGCATCGTGGTACAATATATAATGAACTATATAAAAAACTTGCAGTGTAATGGCGTCCTCTTCAGGCAGACCGTGAACATGATCGAGCTTATTTAATGCAGTCTACTGAGGATGTTTCACAATTTAAGTAATAAAGTTTATAAATTGTTCTCCAACATTTTTAGATACATAGTGTGACACATGTTGAACTGGTTGATAACAAGATAGCGAGGAAAAAGTTTTCCCCCCTCATATTTACATCCATTCATACAACAAATTAAGTTTATTGATTTTTTTCCCGATACGCTTAATCAGAGGCATGGTGCAAGGCTGTGCATCTACTCACATCATTCACAATATGTCTAACCTAAAACAGTATTTCTATTAGCACGTCGGAGGAAACAGTAACAAAACAGTGAGATTCGACTGCAGATCTGCACAGATTAGTGATTACAGTAAACAGCGAAAGCAATAAGTAAACAACTGCAAACTTCTAAATACAAATCTGTTTAAAAGAACAATTCCTGGCATTAGCATTAGTTGAGAACAGATTTGTAATATAATTTGAACATTAATTTAAAGATAAACATGAACTTACTGAGCTTTTTAAGAATGAATAGATCGTAAATGAATGTAATGTTTGAGTCTCAAGCTACCTCTCTGTCTCTAGCTCACTGTTTCTCTGCTGAACAGAGCAGCTCTTACTTACCACACTAATTGTTTGGTAGGGAGCAGTTCTAGTAAAAGCTGCAGACTTATAATTGGTCATTTTGAGTCCCTTTTATAACCGAGCACCACGGGGAAGTTTGTGACTCCTGTCAGTTACCAGAAGCAGCTACGTAACAAATGCGTAGTCCTGGAAATGACAGCTCATTGCTTTGTGTAACAAACGTTGGTGACATAACAGCTGCAGTACACGGTTACAAAAGCTATGAAAATGCATCTTTTAGTGAGGCTCATTAGTGTCCAGGCATTGAGTCGCGTTATCATCATGAAATATATCAAGTCATCTTGGGCCACAAAACAACATCTGTCACAAGGTAGAAACCACAATCAGTTTTTGCAAAGTGACTTTAATATATTCTTTATTTATCCAGTTAAAAAGTCTCATTACCATTACAATTTTCATTTTTAAGAGTGATCTGTGGATAGCAGAAATTGCAAGAAATATAACAATAGTTCTACAAAGATATTTTAACTGGCCAAAAAGGACTGGATTGGTTACAAAGAGTCATTAGACACTTGCAAGACATGTAACTTATTTATTTTATATATAGCCCCTTTGTAAATCCTTATCACTAAAGTCTATTTACCAATATAAGTAAAAACAATATTACATATAAAACACGAGGAAACATTGGAAATCAGTTTCTGGCAGATGATCAGCAACTGCTTCATTTGTGCTGCCATGTGCAGTTAGCTTCTTCAGCCAGTAGGTGTAAATCATGTCTGGCCCTGGTGCTGTCCAACTCTTCATACTGGAGACCCTGTCTCGGATTCTTGGATATCTGCCACTTCTGCCCATCTTTACTTCTGAGAAACCCGGTCATGTTACAGAGTTGTTGCATATAATCCAAATCAGTTGCAAAACGTTCCTCTCTCTAGCAGGACCAGCGGGCGTGGGGATAACATGCTCACTGTTCTTTGACTTCATTTGGACTAATTATTTGGCAAGAAGCAGTTCTAATAAAATAAACTTTACAACTATGCACAACATGATTCACAGTTTATCTCAGTGGCGATGGAGGACAATACCGCTCTCCTAGAGTTCTTACTAGGGATGGCACGATACCACTTTTTTATGTCCGATACCGATTAGGGATGGACCGATCCAATGAACTGACTACATTTTCGACAGCAAGAGAAACCATGTGCGATAATTTGGTTTAATTTGGTCCATCTGGGAACAGAGAGCAGAAAAGCGCTATATAAGAATAAGTCCATTTACCATTTATTATAGTGTTACTGTTGGATGTGTATTTCTTTCAACTTTAAAAGAAGTTACAGGCTTAAAAAGTATGTGTGGTTGAAGTGTGTCATCTTTGGAGGTTTTAGCCATCTTCTAGTTTACTGGTGATGTTGCAGAATTCAGCAAAAGCGCCAAATTCATAAATACCGACTCCAGCATAGAGAGGCTGAGTAAATGTAGTCTGGACTCTGTGGAGAAGAGTTATAATTTTAGAGACACTGTAGAAGGACAGAATACCTGCACTGTGATCCAGGTACACTCCAAATCTGGTGGACGGAGGACTTGCGATAGGTATTCTGATAGTGTCATGGCTGAATTCATAAAAGCCATCAAGGCAAGAATGCAATGCCCACGACTTGTCATTGTTTCCAAATACACTTTCATCCCCTTTTCTCCTGATGTTTTTGTATGCGACTGCTATACAACCTTCTGATAACGCCACCTCCCAGTAACAACGTCCAGTCAGAATTTCCCTACACAAAACCTGAGGATAGTCAATGAATATGTCCAGATAAACAGACTGAATATCAGATGTTAAATGACGTACATGTTGTACACTTTGGATTGATCGTAATCTTATCATGTTGTTTGCCGTTTTTTTATCCAGTGTCAGTCGGCATGAATATTGTAAGAATTGATCTCTGGTTTGGGGCTCTGCCTGTGGCAGTAAAACATCTATGCCAGTCTTTGTCAGCGTGATCTGGTTTAATTTGTCACTAAGAATATTCTGAATCTTATCTCTGACCTTTGACACCGTGGCTGTCACCCCTTCAAAGTGCGGAGGAAGAAGCTTCAAACTGGATGAATCTGCATTCTCACTGAGAGTTGGCACTGAAGTGTGACTGGACCGAATTTCAGTTCCCCCTCTTAGCTCAGCGATTTCCTGCTTCATCTTTTGCTGAAGCTCTTTAACCTGACTCTCTTCAGTTTTCTGCTGGGCTCTGATTTGCTGCTTCACATCAGAGCAGCTTGCTTTGATGAGGTGGATGATCTCAGAGAAGATTTCCTCACTCTCACTCACAGCTTTATCAGCAGAGTGACCGATGTTTTCCTCTTCCTCTTGAAGATCTCTTTAAACTCTCTCTTTGTCTGTAATCCTCTGCTGATGTTCTGTGAACTCTGTCTGCACCTCCATTCCATGGGCTTGAGGTTCACCAGTACTCTAAAGAAATAAGAGTTGAGACAACAAAAGTCAAGTCGACCTACATAAATTCTCTATATTGGGATATTCAATTTCAGGTTTTTCATGTTTTCATTTAAAAAAAAGGCAAATCACTGTTTTAACAACCTCTTAGTGTCAAATTTAAATTTATTTTAAAATGTTAAATCTTTGGGTCTGGCAGAGTGCTACTGCTTTATTAGCAATTATCATAAAATAAAGATGACTCATTAAAGAGTTCTTAAGGACAGATTTTTAATCATCAATATGGTTCTTAATATGATGCAAAGTTGCAGACACACCTGTGTGCAGATACTGTCTAATAATGCATTACTAAAAGTACTTTTTGTAATCATCCTTGGCAGAGTTTGAATACAACTTGTAACACTAAGAGCAGCATTTTTTAGGTATCCAGAAGGTGTTTTCAGATCTCTGCAGCTGTTTTACATTTCATATATCTTACAATTTTCTCAAGAGACTTTGCTTCTAAAACCTGAAATTTGCTCTTAATGACTTAGATAAAGGTTAGAGTAAATCACTGCACGATCATCTGATACAAACTGGTATTATATCATTTTGAAAGGCTTTAAAAACACAAGAATTTACAATAAGTAACTATAAATGTTTAAGCCCCCGTGGAGTGAGAACAATGGATGTAAATTCATAGGAATATTTCTATACCTCGGTGTGATAAAAGACGATCTCCTGAAGATTCTTTGATGTGTCCACCAGCTTGCATTTCTTAAAGGCAGGAGATTCATGGTGAGGCTGGAGGTGCTGCTCACAGTAAGAGACCAGACACTGCAGACAGAACGTGATGGCTTTCAGTTTTTTCCCAGTGCAGAAATCACAGGCCACATCTCCAGCTTCAGTATAGGAAAGATCAACAGGAGCAGCTTGGAGTCCAGTCTTCTTCAGTTCCTCCAACAAATCTGCAAATGTGGAGTTTTTCACTAATGCAGGCCTCGGTGTGAAGGTCTGTCTGCACTGAGGACACCTTTAGGTTTCAGTCTGATCCTTTTCATCCCAGTAGCTTTTAATCCAGTTCATGCAGTAGTTGTGTCCACAGGGAATAGTCACCGGGTCCTTCAGGAGATCCAAACATATTGAACAGTAGAGTTTGTTCTGATACAGACGAATAGTTTGCGCTGACATTTCACCTCTCAGAAACACAGAGTGCAAGAAACTTTATCACCGAGAGGAAAGAGCAAGTGGATTTTCAGGTTATGGCTGATACCTGTGTGAGGAGTGGTTTGAGTGGTGATAAAACTGAAAGCACATACAGCATGTGATAAAACAATTTCTTTCCATTTTTCACATTGCTTGTCATGCATCAATAAACTAATACCATTTGTTCTGCCTGAATAATAGTGTAACCTTCCAGCAGCCATGTCTTCATGGTGTTACCACTACTACTACTTTACTACTAAAAGAAATCAAGACTGACGCACATGCCTTTGAAAAAGGATCGTGTTTTATTTACAGAGGTTCCATCAGAATTAAAATACAAATGATTTATAGACTCCACAGGCGGAGCATTCATTCAGAGCTCGAGGAGGACAGTTGGAGGCCCTGTGTGTGTGTTTGTGTATGTGTTTGTCTGTCAGCATTGTGTGTGTGTGACAGCTTTGGCAGACAGGGGGAAAGTCCTTGGATGCATCTTCAGCCTCCTCATCCTCCCCTTCTTTCTCCTCCTCAGTGACTCTCACCTTTCTTTCCTACGACCTGTGTGGAGACAAAACATGGGTGAGTGTCAAACACTGCTCAACACAAACGAACGCAGGCTGCTGCAGCTGCTCCTCACCCTTTTGAAGTCGTTCATGTTAGTGGCCTGCACCGGAGTGCCTATGAATGTCAGGTAGTTGATTTTTGTCGCTTCCTCGTCTCCTTGGTTTGACTTGATGAACAACTGAAGGGGGAAAAAAAAGAAAATGCATTTAATATTTCAACTAAAACACATTAAAAAATGCTTTTCTTTAACTTTTCATTGATTCTGCAGGTTGCAATGTGTCCACAGGGCGACCCTTCCCAAGCTACTCCTCCAAATTCCTCTAAGAAGGAAGTCTTTTTCCTTCGACAGCCATGTTGGTGCAGTTATAACTCACAATTTTGGCGACTGCCCCACAAATAAACCTCTAAAAGCTTCTCCCCCCACTTACAGGATTTACTTCTATTGTATTTACTTGAGCGTTTTTGCTGTTTGCATCACTGCCTCTTCTGCTGCTCATTAACAACCTTCTTAAAATACATTTCTAATGCATTAAGATCTAACCGCAGTCATGTTTCAGAGGTACTGTTGGTGGTCGGGTCCTTACTGTAACACTCTGTACGTTCTGAAACTTGACGTAACGCAGCGGAATCAAACCGTCTTCTTTGTAATCTTCCTCAGACAGCTCCAGAGTCTGAGTGGCTTCGCTCCGCTCTGCGTCGTCGAACCCCATCGACCGAGGGAGATTGATAAACACCTTCACCACCTTAGGGGCTTGGGCTGACAAAGAGTGAAAAATAAAGAAAAAATGAGACACAAGAGGAAGAAGATGATTTTTTTTTTATCATTTGGAAACTGACAAAGTTCATATCAGCACCTCCAGATGGTCCAGAGGCTGTGATTAATGTCAGCAGGAGAAACACTCACCAAAGTCTGAGGACTGTAGCTTCATAGAAAAGAGCTTCACAGGCTGATTGAAGGCGATCGTTATCAACAACTGGACGAGATTTAAAAAGGAAAACATCCATCAGGTCGATGCCCCACATATAACAAATTTTATTAGGGAGGTAAACAGAGAATGAGAGCAGACTAAGGGTTTCAGTTAGTTTTAGCTTTGTTTCAGTTTCCTGAACAAATCTGCGAGTTTCAGTTTAGTTTGTATTGTTTGAAAATGTCTAAATGTCGAGTTATTATTGTCTTTTAGCTTTAGACATTATGATATGGGTCCGATTTGTTAAATCGGTAAATATAATCAGCAAAGCCTCTTGTGCTGGTTGTCTGAAATGAAGACATTTGTTGTATATTTTTGTTTCATTTTTTAAATGCACAATACGTTTTAGCTAGTTTACATTCCTGTTGAAGTCTCATGAACATAAAGAGAAAACAAAATCATCACAAACCCAGGGTCCAAGCACCTCTAATTCAAACTATATGCTAAAAATCGTTCTCTCGAGTATTCAGCAGACAAATATTAGAAAGACTAAGAAATAGGTAAAAAAACAAAAAAAAAAACAATTATTACGCCACTTTGAAAGTGTCATCACCCAAATATTTTATATGAGGATAAACCCCTGAAAATGTATCATCACATTTTTAAGAGTTCCAAACAACTTAAACATGTTTTTAAGAGACAACTCATCTATTAGGCATTCTCAATGTGAAACCAGCTTCTCTGAGGAAATAACATCCAGGCTGAGCGGGGTACTGATTTCGTGAAAACTTGTATTGTTTAAACGTGTACACATCCCGCCTGAAGCGAACCCTCGCACCTGTTCATCGCAGTCAGACTCCAGGTAGGATGAGTCTTTGATCAAACAGTTGTCGAAGCCGCAGTCGTCGCTCTCGTTGAGGCACTCGCAGCCGGCTTTGTTCACAAAAGGCATGAGATCCATCTGAAACACAGCAGAGGAGGCAAACTCATTTACTCAGTTCAAACTTTGTGTACAACTCGATATTTATGAAGCTGGATTCATCGTAGTGGTTCATGTGCGTACTGCAGCAGGTTTACATACACATTTAACCTTTTCATTCACTCGTGGCGTTGCTTGCACGTGTTTTCACACAGAGTTGGGCTGTTTATGGTATTTTTCTACCATGCTGTTACTGAATCAGAGAGTATTACTGTAGAATCAGTGTTTCATACAGAGTATTGCTGGATGATGTTTAGTTTTGAAATGTATGAGTGGGTTTTCACGATAAGATTAGACAGTATTATTAATGGTGACATGATGTGGTGGTTATTCATCTGAACACTAACTCAAACTTTCAGGGTGCATCTTAACTTTTAATGTCATAGATGGCAACAGGCGACAAAGTTCGGGAGCTGTGAAGAAAGAAAGCTGACAAAACAATGCTTTTTATCACACAGATAGCAGTTTGTTGGTCTGTTTTCATGTGGACTTTGTATTTTATAACTTTCTCTTTTATTCAAACTTAACTATTAAAACACAGAAGTTACACATTAAGACTAAATAATGAACTTGTTTAGGAAGCAGTGGATGAAACAGCTCCTGTGTCAGGTGAGGTAAAACACACATTTTTGCCAATAGAGTCTGGTGGTTTAGCGCAGTGACTTCAGTTCCTTGTTAGAAAGAGCTGTCAGCACTGGAAATGGTGAAAATGCTATGCAGTCTGCTTGGGGGCGCGGCCTGTCGCCATCTATCACAAATAACACACCAACACTGATGAGAACCCTAGGTAAAGCCCACAGACTTATCCTTAAGGGTACTGAAATATGTCAGACATTCTTACTGGGTTTGATGAAAATGAACACAAGAACTATTAAATATGAACTTTAATAGCATTTTATTTTAATTAAAAAAAAACAAGAAACAGTCATCCGACGTGCAGCTTTTCTAAATAACACCACAATGAATATATATCTTACACTGAAAAAAATACAGAAATACGGGACAACTGGACTGACTCACACCTTTATTGGGTAATCAAGTTGGCTCATGATGCACTGATCCAACTTTTTCATGTAGATGTAGAGTACTGATCAATAATCATCTCAAAGCAATAGCTTTATTTCCTCACTGTGAGGAATAGACTGAACCAGTCTTTACACCAGGCTCAGCTAAAACAGCTTTTCTAACTTTGTAAAATAAACTCAGGAGAAATGTAAATATAGGGGAACGTACTGAGCTGGCTTTCATAAGCAAAAGCACATCCCTAAAGGAGACAACGACTAATGATCTTTTCCCTAACTTCCTGACTGCTGTCTTCAACTAGCAATAAATGCACAGATTACTTCTTTATTGGAACACTGCTGGTGGCCAGCGGACAATTAAAATGTCCTCTCATCAGCAATTAAAAGCCATCAGGAACATTATCCACTCACATATCCCTTAGGAATGTCGGAGTCCTCGCTGTTTCCGGGGTCGTTCTCTGTGTGCTGTTTGATCTTCTCCTCCAGACCTGCAGCATCCGCCCCCTGGTACTGATCCACCCTCACCCGGTTTCTGAAGAACAGGAACGTTGGTGTCGCTGAGATGTTGTTGGCTGCGGCCGTTGCCTGGGGAAATTAGGAAAAAAAATCCCTAAAATTCAGAATATAATCAGACTTTAGAGCAACTAAAGTTGCCTGTTTGGTTCTCACTGTTGACCAGCACCAGGCATGTCTATTATTTCATAACTCTGACAGAAGCATGAATTTCTGCTGCTCTGACTCAGTCTGCAGAGGATGATGACTTCAGGGATTAAGGACGATCAGTGATATTGTCAGTTAGGTCAAGTTTGAGCTTGTTTCCCATTAACAGATTAAAATCAATATTCATATTAAATTAAATATTGATCTGCTTCTTTTTTCCCCATTTTTGGTCGGTTTGTTTTTTGTAATAATAAACAAAATGTTACCATCAGTATGAAAATTGTCCTTGTGACTTCAAATGCAAGAGAGATCCCCATGAAACTTTCAGGGTTAAAAAACACAACACAAAGTGTGTGGTACAACTGCTCTGTGGGCTACTCTTGCTTGTACTGTATCAGCACAATCCATCAGCCGGCCATGGAGAATAGCAAAGAGTGTTAAAAACAATGAAAAGTGTCCACAGCAGCCACCGTCTGTGAATCAGCATTTGACCAATGCAGAGCATCATCCAAATCCAGCAACATACAGTTAGCACAGTTAGGGCTGTTTGCACACAAACACAGACAAATGTGGTACCATAAGTTATGTATTATGCATTATTGACAGGGAACAGTGCTACCATAACGGGTTCATGACCTGACCTTCCTTCTTTTTGGTCAGCAATGTTTTTCTCCTTGTAAATCTCCCATGGATGCCATTTTTGCCCAGTCTCTTTCTTATTGTTCAATCATGAACTCTGACCTTAACTAAGGCAAGTTAAGGTCAACCTAAAGTTCTTTTGATGTTGTTCTGGAGTGATTTTGCTGCGCTTGCCACTCCTGGGAAAGTTCAGGACTGTTCCAGGTTTTCTTCATTTGTGGATAATGGCTCTCACTGGAGTCACAAAGCCTTAGAAGTGGCTTTTATCCTTTTCAGACTGATAGATGTCATTGACTTCGTTTCTCAGCAGTTCTTGAGTTTCAGACAGGTTCTATTTACATGTCTGGACTCATCAGGTCTGACAGTAATTCAGCCTGGATGTGGCTAATGAAAATGAACTCAGCTTTCTTAAAAATGTGGCTAATCCCACTTAATGAGGGGGCAATTACTTTTTCACACAAGGCTATGTAAGTTTGGGTGGTTGTATTTACTCAAATACTTTTTCACATCACTGCATTTTTCTTCTTTCAGGACTGCACAGGATGTCAACAATGCGGTGAATCAGACTCACCTGACAGACGTGAACATCTACTTCGAGAAAGACGACCTGTGGGTATTTGTTGCTCAACATGTTGAATGCTGGAGCTATTCTGATGCATGGCCGGCACCTGAGGAGGAAGGACAGAGCAGGTTAGCGGTCAAGTCTAGTCTCACGATGGATCAGTGCATCAATTGCTGCAGCACTTGTCCTGCAAGATGTGATGAAAATCTGCCACACACAATAACACTGCTCAGTGAAGCTAATACAAGCTTAACTTACTCCTTTATTTATTATAATATCTTAATAACCTTTAGTAGAATGTAAACTAATAAATAAATTGCAAGTTTTAATGTTGGTCTATACTTTTCATTTAGACCTCTTTGCTGCTGTTGTGGGTATGTGAGTTTGCCCTCAGGACAAGAACCTAGCATTATCATCTTTTAATGTGTCCCTACAGAAAGACATAACCTTTAACTTTAGATACTTTAAACTGATTATCATCACTAGTGATCTGCTGTCTTTTCATCAGCTTAACAGGCCTACAGATCAATCAAAGCCTCTTACAATCAGAGTGTAAATAAATGACACAAAGACCTGAATACCAGCATGTAACAGATGATTTGTTATGCTAGTGGTAGTAGTTCTGCTTGTCATGGGGGCAATGCTACAGTAGAGCTCATTCTATTTAATCAGCCAGCTCACTCTATAAATCCGGCTACACCTCAGCAGCCAAGTTGGTGTAATACTGCCGTGTCATTGTAAGCAGCAACGCTAGTGAGCTAACGCCTAGCTCACTGCTAGCATAACGCTAGCATGTCGGCCGTGATTACAATACAATAAACACTGCCGGTGAGAGAAATACTCAGCTCATGTCACCTCTTCAAAGCGGTTAGGTGACTATCCCTGAATGTTTCCCAGTCATATCCCGAAATTAAGGATTAAGTCTCGAGCGGCCTGAGCTTACCCGGCCATTGTGAACTTCACCACGGCGAGCCTGGAGCCGGCGGCGGCTAGCTCCGGCTGGAAGTCCGGGTCGCTCCCGATCACTTTAACGCCTACCATGGTGCAGTTTGCTGCTGCGATGTGAGGCGGTTACCCGGGTGGTGTTCAGAGCGAACAAACAGGGCAACCTAACAAATATACAGTGTTTTGTTTTTAGCTTTCTGTCGGTGTGTTAGCCGACTAGCCGTCCGGTTCACAGCCACACTACAGTTACAGTGCGTTGCTCCAGGATGTGACTCGTGATTGGCTACTACACAACCGGAAAGGTAGGGCTTTCTTCTTCGTCCTCGCCTAGTCAGCTTCTGGACGTTATACTGGCCTCAACAGGTTACAGAAAAAACAACAAAAATCTTAATTTTTAGGAAAAAAAGAGAGTGGAAATCAAATCAAACGCTGGTCTCATAAATCTTACAAATTCAGTAAAGCATAAATAAATAAATAAATACATACATACATAAATTTAAAAAAAATCAATAAATAAAGGACAATGGAAAAGGAAGGAAAATGTGCTTTTTGATCCAAACCTAACATGTTGCACATTCATTTACTTCTCACCACTGAATTTTGTAGAGAAAATAATGGACTACTATAAAGATTTTGCTAACTATATATGCAGTGCAAAATGAAAAATAACATGGGCATTAATGCAATAAATAAATGAAATTAAATCCACATTGAATACATTAATTAAATTGAAAATTAAAAAAAATAAGTAAAATTAATGAAATTAAAAGGTAAAGTAAATGAACAATAAAGAAACAATGAACAAATGAAGAACATGATGAAAATAACAAAAATGAAATAATTAAGAAAAGACAATTAGAAAATAGAAAATTCATCACAGCACACTTTACAGACTCATAAATGCTAACATTATTATCATTATTATTATTATTATTATTATTATTATCTTTTATGTCAGATATGTTGCAGTTTTTACCATTTTTTAGCCACTTTTAGGCCTTCATAATAGCATAGCAGGTCGGCTGTTATAAATATACAAATAAAAAAAAACGTCATCATTATAATGAGTATTTGTAGAAGAGCTGAGCCTCATATTAAACCGATCAAAACAGATTTGTGATTGACAGGGAAATAAAGCGCAAACATTTGATCTTTAAATATTTTGTATACTTGCTAATCTGTGGATTCTCTGTAGGTGGCACTGCTGTACAACAACGGAGGAGACAATCAGCGCTTGCAAAGTATTTTGATAAAATAAAAAAGGCGCCAGAAGCATCGGCAGCATGTAAACTCTCAGATTAACAAAAAAAAAATTGAAAAAAAATGAAAAAAGCGATATTAAGATATTGTTAAACACAGCTTTTGGTGTAATGTCGTCCCATTACACTTTCCCATGAAATTGCACTGGGTTTTAAGAATTGAGAGTTAGAGTGACACATGTGACTTAGGCTTTAAATCAAAGCTAAACATATAGTGCATCTCACTGAAACTCCAAAATCACATTAAAGTAATGGTTAATTTTCAATAGACGCCTATAGAGTGAAATGAATGAAGTACAACACAATTACTATGATGTGCTGACAGAGAAACTTTACATTTTTGTAAAATTTTATTTTTACAGATCAATCACAGCCTTCACTTTAATTTTAGTGGTAAATAGAAAGTTTAAAAAAAAAAAAATAATGTACAGAATCACCAGCCAAATCTGACAAAACCACCCAACGTTTGCAGTTTGATTCAGAAATTACAATTCTTCCATGTCTCTCTCTTTTAATGTCTCTGTTATTATGCATTTAAAGGATGACTGTACAGTGAATGGTATTTGTAGTTTTCTGTCTAACCTGCCAAAAAATCTTTCACCAGGGCTCAAGACTTTTGCACGGTACTGTAAATGCCACTTTCTGTTTGAATTCTTTGGATCTTATCAAACTCAAAAGTTATAAAGCAATCTGATGGTCTTGTAGATACTGGACTACTTTGTTTTTTTTAACCTATTTTTGTCTTGACTGTCGTGTCTGTTTAATTTATAGCCTACAGCACATTTAAACAACACAACCTACATCCTCTTTGTAAATGTAAATGTGACAGGTACGTTTACATTCCAGGTTTATAAAACAAACAAACAAACAAAAAAACACCGTTTCAAAATACATTCAAAGTTGAAAGGTGTGTTTTGTTGTTATTGTGGGAAGTAAAACTCCCTGTGATTTAGTGGTTATTAAAATGTTTCCAGAATTTAAAACTTGACGATCATTCATCACATAAATGACGTAAGCTGCCTTTAAAGGTCAAAAACATCATCATCGGTATTGGTTTTATCACCACTGTGCAAAGCACGGGTGGTCTGCCCCACTTTTCCCCACTACAAAGACCCCGAGGACAAACCAGTCACTCGGCCAAAATGTTTCAGTATAAGAGCCGCTTTAAAGTGAATGAAAAGTCAATAAAATTCACGTAAAGGGAATAAAAAAAATCACACATTTCATTGTATATCCAGGCAGGTAGCATCGCCCTTTGAGCCACCACCTGTTCTAATTAAGAATTCAATTAGACGCCTTTACCTGTCCGTCACGTGACACCTCCGCGCCCACTTCCGCAGCTGCAGCCTGCCCCCACGTTGACAATCGCGTCGTTTTAGGTTGTTATTTTCGGGGCAGGAGGAGGAGGTCAGACCGGTCCGGCAGGTTTGTGCGGGCCAAACCAGGTGAGGCAGCGGGGGAAGAAGGGCGGGGAGCCGCTGCCAGAGACTGCACAATCAGGAAGAAGCTGACAACATGGTGCGGTGACAGAGCGCTCCGGACACCGACTGAGAGCAGGATTCACCTTTTAAATACTAATCTGACGAGGAAACGAGTAAGTCGAGCTAAAATATAGACGTATAAGCGTTGCTTTGAGTGTTTTGCTTTCAGTTTGTGAGGTTTGTAAGTGTTAAAGATTGGGCATAACCTGAGTTTCCCCAGGGCGGCTCACCTTTCCTCTGTTGTCGGTTAAAGTTTTCCACTGAAAACTCCTCAATGATCGCGTGAATGTTTTAAAATAAGGGTCTTTTTGTCCTGTCCAAGAAGAGGTTAACTTTAAAATCTCTACTGCATATTTTAGCAGAAACACTGCCTGGGCTACTTTAAAAGCTGCTGGTTCTGTTTTAATTCTATTTGTCTGAATTGTTTCCAAATTTCTGGGTAGTAAAATGTACTTTTACGTTTCTTTTCTTTCCTGTGAAGGAAGGTTACACGTTAGAAACTCCCAAGTCAGTATCAGTCAACAGTTTACAACCTCAAAAATGATCATAACATGATGATGCATTAGGAGGAATTTTAACAGGATCCAGTTGCTCTCAAGTGGAATCTCTCTGAAATCTGAGTGGGGTTGGGATATATTCAGTACTTTAATTTATATATATATATATATATATATATATATATACACACACACACACACACACACACACACACACACCTTAATGTGTCCCTTAGAATTAAAATAAACAAATAAATAAAATGAAGCCCCATGGGCATGAAAACATGGGCATCACCTGTCTCGTCACACTCACATTCTTTTTCTTGGTTGAAATCCGATAAATTTGCAGGTAGCTGTGGATTGTTCTGCCCACTGTGGCTCACATCCTTTCTTCTCTCTGGGCCACATTTGGCCTTCACAAACGCCTTTAATGAAGTTTGAGTGTGGCAGTCTCAGCTTTGCCACAAGCCCACAGTATATGGGACAAAGGTCACATGTGTCCTGACATTTGGGCCACACCTGTGCCATACAACACCTAGCAGCGCCTTACCTGAGCTGTGGGTCGCCAAAAGTAGCTGAGATCAGGCCCAAGTGCAGTCTCGATTGTGTTTGGATGGGCTACATGTCTTTATTATGATTTTTAAATGTGGTATCAAATTGTATTCATGTTACATTTGTGATACCCAGACCAACTTGGAGGGCTGGTAAAAGTGACTGTGTTGCACAATCAATAACCAGAATGACTAAGGCAAATCACGGCTGCGAAAATTAGCATATGTTTTCCATTCCTCGTGTTTCTGTTTTCGTTCAGTGTCTGAGGTAAATGGACACGTGTATTGATCAGATGTGTCCAAAAAAACCCAGTGTATTGCCTTTTAAAAATATCTTTTATGTGCTTCCAATCAAATATTTAGCTTTTGCTCCACAGTTTGGGAATTCTGACTCAAATCCATAAGAATGATGAAACTTGGCTGAGGTGAATGCCAGAATTTGGTGAAAACTGTCATAGAAGAGAAGCACTTTACTTAAACATCACATCATTATTTTACAGCTGTATTAAAAACTGCTTTTCAAAATGGCTTTGAACCAAACTGAAGAAAAGGTGTAGAAATTACTTTTCTTCTCCAGATGCTTATTTTTTTTCTTTACCTCTAGTGGCCTCAAAGAGCTTTTTAAATTTTAAAAGGAAAAGAAATCAGGGTTTGGGGCACGTGTTTACCCTAAAGAATGTAGATTATAAAATAAAAGAGAGATTACCAAGCGGACTGAATACATTTATACTTCATCCTACTCCTTTTTCAGCATGCAAACCGAGTGGTATTGTGGTGTTTTAGGCAACTCTGTATCCCTTTTCTTTGTTTACCGGTTTACACCATTGTTCTCATTTTTATTGTATTTTTATCTACATGGTCAACAATCAATGACATCACTTGACTGGACCAAGCCCATGCAAGGTTAATCTAGCTCCAGAAGTGACATCACACCCACTGGTGCGTGCCAGGCTTTGGTGGTGTTTCGTGTGGTCATAATCACCTTGATTTTAATTTTTTTTTTTTTTAACCTGGCACGTTTAGCCAGGTTGAAGGCATGAACGTGGAACTTTATCATTATGCAAACTTTAAAAAATTTTTTTTTTAATTTTGCCTTTCATTTATCTGGACAAGCACAAAACTGAAGCCCAGATATACAGATGCATTGTGTGATTATAAAATATAAGGTTTTGGATGGATGCACATCAGCTGTGACGAGGGCTGGCGCTACGCTCACTAAACCAAGTTTTTATATATATATATATATATATATATATATATATATATATATATATAAATAAATAAATAAAACAGGACAGTGGCTCAACAGGCTCAGCCCCACGTGTGGTTAAATGAAACGATCCAGCATTTTTAGTGTGCAGAGGACACATATTGTTTAATTTTGGAGTGTAACAAACTGCAATATGTAACAAATTGTAACATTTGAATGACTTGTTATTTATTCAAACAATGAATAATAGTGGATTTTCAGAATGACTCCAAAAAATTCTATTATTTTCCTCATTTTAAATAAAGTATCCTTGTGTTCCTTCTAGGGCTCCATATAGATTTTAGTCACGTTGAAGCCACAGCATTTCCTCTTTTGTAACTTGCGTAACCTCTCCATGCTGCAAACTTCTCACGGTCTCGACTGCAGAAGTTTAACATTTGATAGTAAGAAAAGAGGATTCGAGTGGAGCTCTTTACATATGGCCACTATAAATGCGTCTTGGCTGCAGTTAAAACATTGTTATTCAAGCCTGGACACCCTCAATTTTGGCTACTATTGTATTTGTGAACACAATGGCGGCTGCTGGGTGCACCCATCCCATCCAGCCTGGATGTTTTTTCCATAAACACGCAAGGGAGTTCTTCCTCAGCAGACGCAGCAAGTTGGAGTCTCTTTGATTAGGGAAATATTCGTACTTCTTATGGAAATGCCTGACCTTGAAAGCACAGACAGAGAATTTGAATTGTGACTTGAGAGGCAAATGGACAGAAGGGTGATATGAGGTCAAGGCATCACGAAGGCTGTTTTAAATTTTTCTTCAAGTTTTCCATATGGACGATCAGACAGGTTTCACTTACTCGATCTGAAGCTTTCTGTCCATGCTGTCACGACTGTCTCTGCTTTTATCCGTGGTTTAGGATTCTGTTCTTAAATTAGCAAACATCTGATTTGTTATCCTCAAACATCGGCTAAAGAAGTCCAGCAGGTATAATTTAACTGGTAAAGGCACCGATTTAAAAGTCTGCAGGCGTACATCTTTAATAGTGAGGCTTTTACATATTTTTCACACATCTGTGTTAGGTTTTTAAACTGTATTTTAGAAAAAGGAACAAAGGAGACAGAAAGGAAACTTTCACAAACTTTATAACAATGAAACAGGAATAATAGGAAAACATAGGATAACGGGAAGGCTCACATCTTTGTCTTCTTGTCACCATGAAAGTGAATCTATCAACTTTTTCTCTCCCCTCCAACACCTATTTGAACACTGAGTCTATCTTTAGGTATTTTAATTAATATTTAGGGTAATTACTAATCGCTTAATTACTTCTTAAACTGATAATTAGGGAAATAATGTTTTAAATTGGCATTTAAAGTAAGGAGTATGCTTCATTAATCGCGCTTAATTCCTTCATTAAGCTCTAAGTTATTTGCATATCAAAAGACACCTGGTCCTGAAGCTGTATTTCCCCCGAGAGACGCAATGCCCCAGCTTCAATAGTTTTGCTATATGGGGGTAATTTGAAGTGAGCAAA